>JBBMOI010000008.1:23295000-23345000 GCA_038088405.1 Porites divaricata | reverse complement strand
ATTTTGTCTTCCCATAGCTGTGAACCGTCTCGCCATTCCCTAACGATCTCCATTGAACAGATGCCCCAACAAACTGGCCTTGATACAACTGGCTATGCTGCCGTCCATCCTCGGAGACCCAGGGGCAGTCAGTCGGGTCGGGAGAAAAGGCAGGACGAAAGTTTTCAAGTACGGGTGAAAGAGCCGCTGGGTACTGACTCCCACCGAACTATTTCAGAAAATTCAAGCAGATGCCGGCTCCTGATTGGGCACAAAAAATGGTGACAGAGAAGACAAACATCTGTGTCTGGAGAGAGAAAGGCATCTGGTTGGAAAACATTCATACAAGCTGACGAAGAAGAAGTCATCAGTGGCTTTTCAGCTCTTGGAGTAAGTGCGATTCCCAGCAGAGAGACGATGACCTTAATTGAGAAATGTTTGTGCCAGCTGAGCATCTAAAGCTTCCCCTGTTACCTCTGGGGTCTCACAGGGAACAGTTTTGGACCCTCTACTGTATTGTTGACGTATGTAAACTACCTGCCCAATGGACTGCATTCTGGAGTGAAACTCTTTGCTGATGACACACTGTTGTATCATATTCTCGCAAACGATGCTAATTGCGATCAACGACAGAAAGATCTGTACAAATTAGAGGAATGGCAGCACCGATGGCAAATGGAGTTCAAACCCTCAAAGTGTAAAATTCTTTGCATCTCAACGAGAGAAAATCCATCAAAGAGCAAGTATTCATTTTTTTGGTAACTGAACTTAATCAAGTTGAATTTGTCTGGTATCTAGGGGTTACCGTAAAGAACAAGTTGAAGCGGTCTCAGCATATTGCTTCAATTTCAACAAATGCCAGTAAGACCCTAGGGTTGATTAGACGTAATCTCTGGAATTGCCTCAAGAATGTGAAGTTTTTGCTTCCAGAATTTCAACCAAACAGCTAGCGTTACAGATATGCTTAGAGAACTGGAATGGGATACTTTAGAAATGAGAAGAAAGAAAAACAGGTTAACTCTAATGTAGAAACTGAGTCTTTTAGGTATTAAAACAGATCGGCCACGTGATTAGACACGTAATATCCCAGAGAATACCTAATTCTGGCACTAGTGAGGGAGCGTTTGCCTAAGGCGAAAACTGAAGTCATTGAGGTTCATATTTCCTGTCATTTTGGTTTCGTTTTAACCACAGTTGATAGCGTTATAATACGTTTATTGCTCAGCTTCGCCCTCATGCTGGCTTTGTGACGTGACTAGTGGCAGCGCCCCACTGGCTTAGGCAAACACTCACAATACCCCCTTTATTTATCATTTTTGTAGTTATCCTAGTGCTTTGAGGGTCATTGCTCTTCTAATCCCTGTCGCCATCGTTCGCAAGTTACGCATTGACCGAAGAAATTATTGTCTTCTTTGAAATATATAATTAACACACGATTTTACAGCGAATAAAAAGTTACATAAACAGGGATTTTATTTAATACAAGCCAAAAGTAACCCCACACGAAGGATTAAAACAGGCACAAATATAGCCGCGCGCCGCCATATTTATTAGTGAATGTTAGCACCGACAACGAGTACGAGTACGAGAACGACTGCAAGCCGTACTCGTACTCGAAGTCGTTTTCTCAGCTTTCTATGTTAGCGGTGAAGCCGAGTTCGAGTTTATAGAAAATAAAATTATGGGATTCTGCATGACTTGGCGCCAAATTTGAGTCGAGGTAGCTCTTCCACAACAATTTCGAAAACAAAAAATGACTCTAAAAAACGTTCAAGACTGCTTGTTACTCAGTTACATGGAAGGTTTTTTGGACGAAGAACAATTTTGTGCTTTATATGATGTAAACAGCACAGATTATCCTGTATTTGACCATGGAAACTATCGAAGATTCGACCTGAATGAAGTTTCCGAGGAAGAGTGCTTCAGCCGCTTTCGTTTTAGCGACAAGGTCATTCACTACCTTGGTCGTATTTTGCGTCTACCGGAAAAGTTTGTGTGCGAAAATCGAACAGCGGCCTATACAGAGGAAGGGCTGTGTATTCTCTTGCAGCGTTTGGCTTATCCATGCCGTTATCCAGGCATGATGACTCAGTTTGGGAGGTCTCCACAGGAGCTCAGTGTGATAGCCAACAAGGTGATGGATGAGATTTATGAACAGCACGGGCATCTGCTGACTACCCTTGAACCCCTTCGCCACCTCTGGCTAACCCGACAGAGACTAGGGAAATGGCTGATGCTGTTTATGCGAAGGGTGCTGCCCTTCCAAATTGCTGGGGGTTTGTAGATGGCACTGTAAGTTATGTATAAACTTTCAAAATACAGTATTTTAGTCTAGAGTGTATTTTATATTATTTTGTTTGATTTTACCGTAAAATCTCTAATAAACCCTTTCCCCTCCCCTCCCCTTTTTGTAACAATTCAGGCATGGCAAAATATTTTTTAAAGAACTGATTTTCCTCTAGCCTGCGCGTAGACAAAATTAGACTCTGGTTTACTAATCAGAGTTTAGTTATCGTCTGCACGCAGGCTAATTTTACTCTTGAGCTGTTAACAGCGCCACAACATCTAGTAACTCAGACTTTGCCTTTTCTCAAGTTTTGACTTTATAGCATTTCTCTAACATAAATCTAACGCTATGTATACCGTATACAAAATTTATCAAAACTGGCAAGGTTTCAGCAGCATGTTATTTTGAACCTGGCGTTCTAAATAAGCCCCTAACCCCCCTCCTCTTGTACGAGAAACAGAATTGAATAAGCCCCCCGGGGTTATTAGAGCTTTTTAAAAGTTACAATTTACTCAAAACATAAAATGATTATTTTGTTTTGTGGTTTTTGGTTTGCTACAGGTCAGGCCTATCTGCAGACCTTCTCAGGGTCAACAGATATTCTACAATGGACACAAGAGAGTACATAGCCTCAAATTTGAGCAAGTCTTAGCTGCAAATGGCATAATAGTGCGAATGTTTGGTCCTATTGGTAGGTTAAACTAAGTGACTTCATTTCTTTCCAAACAAAACTATCACGTGTTAATAGTTTTGGTAGACTCCACAATTTCCACAGGTTGGGATGGACTTATACTCCCCCACCCCCCCCCCCCCCTCCTCCCATTAGACTATCCCCTAAGACTAAAAAGATATTCATTTACTTTCTTTCCATTACAGAAGGAAGAAAGCATGATGCAGGCATGCTAAGGATGTCAGGCTTGTACCAAGACCTGGAGAGGCACTCATGGGCACCAGATGGCACACCCCTATGTGTTTATGGGGACCCAGCCTACCCCCACAGAGTACACTTGCAAATAGGGTTCAAAGGTGCAAGATTCACTCCTGCTCAAGAGAGGTTCAATCAATCCATGTCAGATGTGCGGGCAACTGTAGAGTGGTCTTTTGGAGAAATAACCACATACTGGGCATTCACAGATTTCAAGAAGAATCTCAAAATTGGCATGAGTGCAGTTGGAAAGCAATATTTAGTTGCTACTCTATTAAAAAATGCTCTTTTTTGTTGTTATGGTAGCCAGGTGTCCTAGTACTTTGACCTAGCACCCCCAACACTGGAAGAATACTTTCATTAAAAATAAAGATGCTAAGAGAGTACTGGGGGTTAGCTATGGGATGGGGTGGGGGGGGGGGGGGGGGTGTCAACCAACACAGTAACACCCTTTGCCTTTTCTGTATAATCAACACTTCTCAAGTACAGTATGCAATAATAGAATTGTAAAACAATATATTATTGATTTCTAAGTATGTGACAAAGGCATTCCTGAAACTGTAAAGAACTTTAATGTACAAAAACTTTAAAGAGCTTTGTTGTACAAAAACACAAGAGTTCAAGAGCTTTTGTTTGTCTTGATAATGTCAGTCAGCTGTTGCAACATTTGCAGCATAAGCTGTTGTTGCTGCTGTTGCTGTTGCTGTGTTTGCCTTAACTCAGCCTCTCTGAGTTGAAGCTCTCTCTCACGAAGCGCCTGCTCAGCCTTTAATTGCTGTGACCTTATCTGGAGGCTTTCTTGCAAAAATTGCATTGTATCTGCACCTCGTCTGCGTGAAGGTTGTGATTCTTCGTCACCCCCTGTGCTCTTCCTTTTCTTGGTTTCTGCAACAGTTTCCATTGCCATCTGCCTCATGCTTGCTGCTTTTTCTGACTCTGCTTTTTTCTTTGCACTTTCTGCTTCCTCCTGGCTACTAACTTCCTCCACTCGCTCTTTTATGTCTTGGCACAATTGGTCCAGCTCGTCATACTCAGCATCTATGCCAGAGGCCTTTTTTTCTACTTGCTCCTTATTTTCAAATTCTTCCATGATTTTTTTGAACCGATCTCTACAGGATCTTTCTGTAACCTTAAATCCCTCTTGCTTGTTGCCATTAAGATGGCTGGCAATAGTTCTCCATGCTGCACCTCTGTCACTTTGCTTTTTGGCATATGGTTCTACACATGTGACCTCCTTGAGCAGGCACAATTCATGTTGCTTTTTCCAGATAAACAGCTTTCTTTTCCTAAAAAAATTAAAAATGAAAACAGTACAATTTAAAAAGATTTAAGGTACCATGCTAATGTTAATTCTATTTGCTGGGAAAAATTTGCAAGGAACTTACTTTAAAAGTGAGAAAACCATGCACTACTACCACCAAACAACACCTACTTTCGGAATTTTGGGGCCTTTAGGATCATGGAAACTGAACTTTGTAGTTAAGTTCAATGCATGATCATAAATGGCTTCTGTTCCAAACCTCAGTTACCAAAACCAACTTATACTGAATGAGCTTCCTTTTGAAGTTTTTTTTTTTTTAATGTACTCCTTTTCACAACGAGGTTGTTAGCCAGGCCCTGTTTCTGTTTCATGAGAGCTTCATGTAAAATAGGCGGCTTATAGCTGCATGATGGGAGACCTGCATATGAAATAGTTACATCTCATGGATATTGAAGTATGTTAGATAAAAATTAAACCTAAAGCAGTAGACATTATCCCAGGGTTGGGCATAAACTACAGAGTGTGCAAAGTTTATTTTAAAAAGTGGGCTATTAGAGTATGAATTCCTTTTATGCCAGTGCAATTTTTTTCATGAAAATACTTGAATCAAAAATGATGTGGATTATTTTTTTTAATCTTTCTCTCGCAAAAAATAAAAGAATTGAATACAGTTGAACCTGAACTAAGTTATTATAGAGTTTGACTCAATGCATCATTCGATTCTGTAGACAAATTTCAGCTCAACAAAGTGAAAACTTTATGCCAGTCGAGTCAGCATAAATAAAGTGTAAAGTTATTGAGCCATATTAATTAAACTTAAATCATGGAGTTACTTCACGCACCTTATAAACAATCTAACTTAGAATAATACTCATATAAAGAAAAACAAGTACTCTTTGGTCCACTTACATTTCTGCTTCGGCCATCTTGATAGAATCCTGGAAAAAAGGAGTAAATGAGTTATCTGGCATGCTACAAAGCTATCGAGAGAGACTACGGGCCTCACGAAATAACCCCAAAATTGTCATTATGTGGCGAAAAATATCCCAACAAAAGAAGATATGAATGAAGAATACTTAGCTCCTTATCCAGTGTGGTTCTTGTGTTGAATTTGATGAGTATTAGCGTGTTTTGAGAGCCCGACGGTCCATCCTTCAGTTTTCGAAGGAAAATCGATTTTTCGAGTTAACTCGAAGGATGGTTAGTCGCGGTCTTAAAACACGCTAAAACCCATCAAATTCAACACAACAACCACACTGGATAAAGAAGTAAGCATTCTTTAATGCTATCTTCGACTGTTGGGATATTTTCGACCAATAATGGCAATTTTCGGGGTTATTTCGTGAGCATGTGAGGCCTGTGAAGAGACATGAAACTTTCCCGGGTAAATGCAAATTTACTCTGTGTAGGAAATATCGCGTTCGGTTGGTTTTTTCGACTTCAAAAGCAGCATTTTACACAAAACATAATATAAGGAATGTTCAAGATGATAAAGAGAGGCTAGAAACGAAAAGAAACTGCATTAAACGATCGGAATTTACCTTTGAAATCCAACTCCTCCCACTCGTTCTGCCCACTTCAAGTTTTTGGTGAGAACTCGTCGTAGTGCGACTTGACAGGACGACTTGAAAACGTAATGATGCACAGAACGGATGCGCAGTACGCAAAATCGCTGATCTCGTTCTCGTATTCGTACTCGTTGTCGATGCTAACATTCACTATTTTCTCCATCTTGCGCGTACAAAGTGGAGTGGGATACGCGCGCGCAATGGACTCCCCACGCGAGAAAACTAGTGCGAGCCACCATAAAGTATATAAACAAACTGAGTTGCAAACTGTTTCATTGTATCCGAGTCTCTCTTGGTCAGCTAGTTCTGTTTGATTGACCAGTTAAAAAAAGAACTTAAAGGGAAGGTATTGCCAAAACGTATACGTATATGCTGGTGTTGATTTACTTTTCGGGTCATTCCACGGTAATCTGTCGTTGCGGAGAAGACGCTTTGGAAACAAAAAAATCGATCGTCTATAAACTACTAAAAGAAGAAGTACACCTTTTATATTTTTTTTAGGTAGATGTGAGCTAAGTGCATCTATAACACAAGATAAATCTACTCCTGCTCTTTACGGAGAGGTATAATCAACGAATGATTTCCCGCAAGAAGAGCGAATTACTATTCTTTCACTTCAAGGTTAGATTCTTTCGAATTCGGGTATCTTTTAAAATGACTCTTTCCTTGCAAAGAAAGAGTTCTTTATAATCAATTGTCAAACAAAAAAATTTTTCGTTATTCCTTTTTAAAGTACTCGAAATTTTGCAATGATTTGATGCGGTCCCGTTGCGGAGAAGACGTTGCGGAGAAGACAAAATGGCTCGCTGTAAAAAAAAAAAAAAAAAAAAAAAAAACTGTCTTGTTAAGGGTAAAATGTGGATCAGATAGTACTAAATGAAAGTAGAGGACTGGACGCAGAGTCCAAGGTGGCGGAATGGAGATATTGCACCCACAGTTCACCTACAGTGCAAAGGTTTACTGCTCATGCTCAATGTTTTCTGCTTGTCCCTGAGGGCAAGACCCATAAATCTGACCAATTAAAACAAGCCTGCTTTCGTAGCTGTCTTCTCCGCAACAAAAATAAAACACTAAATTTCCATTGAAGTTTTATGTATTTTGATGATGGTGGCATGGCCACCCGGACTTTTAGAGACAGAAAAAACAACAAACAAACCGCGTCTTTCTTTCGAAAGAATTTTGATGTCTACATTAACGTTAAAAAGGGAGAAATAAATAAGTAAACAAAAAAATACGGAGACCAATTTCGTTGCAAGAAAAACATGGAAATCTTATAGCTGCGGTGAGAAAATGAGAAATTCTAGTGGCCACGAAGCAGTCGTGGAAAACAACGGCAAAGAAATGTAGAAAAAAGTGTGCTGCACGTCTATAGTTGTTTTGTTTTTTTTGCTAATTAGACCAATTTTTTTAAGCGTTCTAATTATCTTCACCGCTTCTTTGGCTTTACACGATTTTATATTTTGGTTGAGTAAACTATTAATATTAAGGCAAGGGGGGGGGGGGGGGGGGGAGGTGTCTCTAAGGAAATCTGTGGCACAGTCCGCCTGCCAGTATGACGTCATGTCTCAGGTCATTGACTTTCAAAATGGCGAGCAAAGTGAGACAGTTAAAAATTTCGATTTTATCACGGAAATACTGTTCCGATTTCTTGGATTTGGAGATTTAAGGTTTCTGTTGTCATAGAAAACTAGACTTAAGTACTTTTTTGGAATGAAATGTCGAGTGAAGTAATGAATTTTAAAGATTCCTTTCTATCGTCGAGCAAATTTTACGGGCAATCACACCGACCGGTCACACTTTTGAGGGCCAGTGCACAGCAAGATTGAGGAGTTTAGACACAGCAATAAGAGGCTGATCAAAGGATCTATTATACTTTAAATTGCGCGTATTTCAGCTCTTAAGAGCTAGTGGAACCACATATCATTCCTCTCAAAGTTCGCTTAGCTGTAGCGTTGAAAGAGGAAGCCGCAAATGAGAGGTATTTGTGAGAGACTGTGAGCATTGAATCTTGTTGCTTTACCGCATTTTAATACTGTATTGGGCAGACACCTGTACTTTTGTAATTAGTTCCCGAAAGCCAATAAAAAAGTTTCGTTTAATTATTTTTTGGGGCAAACCCAGTGGAGATTTTAGGGTAATAATATTTATGATCAAGACGATGTACAAAAGGCAGGTTAAACTTTCGCCAGTGGGTCACCGGTGGGTGTTGGGTGTAAATTAGAACAGTTTGCGGTGTACTGTGTGTTGTTTGTCGTGATGTCAACTAACATTGAAAAAAATTCAGCTGTTTCAGAGGAAGGGCATGTCTTGACAGGGCTTATGGTTTTTATCCGGTCGTAAGCTTGGCCAGTATGCAGATCAAGAGCTTTTGAATTCCCTTTCCCAAAATAAAACTCCGGACTTAATTAAGCTTAAAATATCATTGATCCAAGTGCATGACCAGCAGGATCAGCAGTAAGAATAAAGAAAAAAGGCCAAAAACAGGCCACTTTAACAAAAGAGACCAAGCAGGAAAAAAAAAAATCGGCGGTACAAAGGAACAGAAAACAGCGTCGCCGGGAGTCGAACCCGGTTTATCAGCACGCGCAAGCAACTCCTTGACTACTGCACCACAGTGACCCGCATGATTTGAAATATTAATTTTGTCATAGCAAAACAATTTTTCTCGACCATAGACTCTGTTTGAAGCTGTTGGAGCTGTATTTATCATGAATTTAAATATACATTTGAGGAAAATTAGCTTAACCCCTTTTTTTTTTTTATAGCTATTTCGCATTATTTCGGGTTCATCGGGCGGACTCGATGCAGATAATCGATCGAACTAGCTTTACTGAATTTAGTGGAGAATTAGGAGATCAACAGAGGCCCACTCTCGAAAGGAATGATATGAAGTTAGGCTCATTTAATTAGCAAAAGAATAGATGAAATACAAACATGCGTGATCTGTGAATGGAACCTCCTATTCTGGAGACTAGACCTTGCTTAGTTTAGAAAAAAAAAAAAAAAAAAAAGTTTTGATGACCTTGCCAGTCCCGTGAAATAGATGGCGATCCCGCAACACGGCTCGCAAAACAAATTAACAAAATTATACAATCACGGACACAAAATATCAAAACGGTTTACACAAGCAGATTATAGCAACACCAAAGCTCACATACATTCGGTAAAATAAGCGATATATAGCGATATCATAGCTTCTTAGCTTTCCCCCGACCTCGCTCGTCCAAATAACTGTCGTATCCCTTGCTAATTTGCACAAGCGACCCGAGGCTCTTGCCCGTTACTATGTGACGTCATACTGGCAGGCGGAGTGGGTCAAGAAACTTAGGTTGAAAACAATAGAGTTATCTCCGCCCCCCCCCCCCCCCCCCTCCCCTCGGCCTGACAATAATTAAAGTGTGCCAAAACAATGTCAAACATGGAAAAACTTTACAGATGCGATGTGAGTGATTTCATTTCTATTGCGGTGTCATAACTGTGAGTAAAATCATATATTATGTTACGGCATTTTACTAGATTCCTACAACAATACTCTGTATGTTGCCGATACAACTTAAAGCGGCGTGAAAGAGTTTGGTACTGCCCAGTAAACTTAAGATTAATCAATAACAACCAGGTGTTGTTTAGGGTTGATTGCTTCTGTAGCTCTCTGTATTCATAGTGCAGAGACAATTTTTCAAGAGGTTTACAAGTGCAATTAGGAGTATTTGGTTTTTCTTGCCAAAGCTATCAAACCTTCTCAATGTACTATCCCATTCTGCTCGATTCTAGAATGAGATGTCAAATAACGATGAGATGATACTGTACCGAGAGCAAGTTGCTTGGCCTATATATCTCAGTAAAGTTCCTCGTGAGGGCTAGGGCTATATAGTTTTATTTAGAGGGAGAATATTGTTGTTGGGAAACATCGAAACACGTTTTTTCTTGTCGCAACTGTATTAGCTTTGATGATCTTCTTTCCATTTACTTCTTCATTCGCGGTTCCATCTTCATCTCTCCTTTGTATATTACAAACCAATTCAATGACCAGTCCCCCGTTTGCCTGCTAACTCAATCGGATTAAGAGCGCTGCACCTGTATTGCACAGATCAGTGTTGGAACCCCGGCAACTGATAGGAACTGATTAAAAAGTAATCTATCACTTTGCTTTTTAAACAACTTTCTCGGAAGAGCACCTAGTATCGATAAAAGTGTTCCCTAAATGCAAACAAGATCATCACAGTTAAAGACACAAATTAAATACACTGAAGAGAAAACCTGAAAAAAAAAAAAAAAAAAAAAAAAAAAGAGCATCAGGCGGCGTGATGCTTTTTTTTTTTTTTTTTTTCAGGCATTCTTTTCAGTGTATTTAAGTTGCAATTAAGAAACACTTTAATCGATACTATGTGCGCTTTTGGGGAAGTCGTTTTAAAAGCAAAGTGATAGATTACTTTTTAATGAGTGAATATGCCTATCTAGACCTTTTAACAATGGAAATTGCATGCCATGTGATCTCAACGCCAATTGCCGTCCACATGCTTTTGTTGATAAATTTATATCGTCAACATGATTGTAGTTTACAAAATTATAAACGCTCCAAGGATGGGTTTAAATATTACCTAGAGTAGCGATTTTTTAGTATTGTCGATGATAGTTTTATTACGATTTTAACATTTTTCATGCCAAACCAATATCATGGTTATTAATTGCATCGGTGGCTCTTACTTAACATGATGCTGCTCTACATTGAAGCAAAGAAAACGTATCACTGTTGAATCGAACGTCTTTCTTTTGATTTTTTTTTAGTTCCATACGGTAATTTATCTACAAGGTTAGAGTCTAGAACGACGATCTCTTATCAAATATTACGAATAAAATTGACTAAACATTATCGTTGGGATATAGGCAATTATTTTATCACGTAAAGTGACGCAGGCGTTCGGCTTTTCAATATTTCGTTACGTCCCGTTCAGGAAGGTTGCTTGAAATGTAACTTTTTTGTTCTTTTGGTTGTCTTGACTTTTCAAACCGAGAAAACCAACCTTATAACAGATTATGAAAGTTATAGAATATCATAACAAATTTAGGTACTCATTCATAGTCAGGCAATCTTTAGCCACTTTAATACTTCTATTAATAGGAAAGTTTGCATTGGAAGCTGAACCATCGTGTTGAATTTTTAGGGAAAAAATGCGTACAAAATACAGGATAACCCTAAAAAGAAAAAGAAAATGAAGAGAAAATGATTTCACAGTTAAAGCTACATGTAGATAACGATAAATTGCAGTTTTGTTTGGTATTATTAGAAATTTTTGATTAGATATTATAACATCAAGAGGCATCTATACATTTATCATGCCGCTTTGCGCAATCTAAGAACACCAGATACTGGGTGAATGAGATAAATGCATTTTTTTGGAAAGAGATGCAGATATATTTGTTACATAAACTTTGCAATGGGCAACTCGAATTTTTAGGCGTGGCCAACGCTTAAGCGGTAAAAAGCCTGGCTAAAACGGAAAGAAGACTACGGAACTCGCACAATTCATAAATATGGTGATTGCGTTTAATGCTGAAAACTAGTCAGACAATTAGTGTCGAGTTTGGGTTTTAAGGCTTTTTTTAAAAACGAGTGCAACTCCTTCATTGCAGGCACAACAGTAATATTAAAAAGTATGTGTATATTTTTTTGAGAATAATAAATCAGTTCGAGGCTGTTCTAATACAGTTAACGGCCCAGTTTTCGTACTGCAATTTAAAAGCTGTTACTCCTTGTGTAGTAAAACCTATTTTTAAGACATTTGCTTTTCATCTAGACACTATGCTCTTAATTATGGAAATACGTTTCTTTTACTCATTTTCTTTCCTTCCTTTTTTTTTTTTGGAAGAATACTTTTTTAACTGAGTTGAATCCCTAATACAACGTTATCATTTTTTAAGTAAGAATGAACATTTAAGCAAAGTCTCAGATGAAAAAGGCACCACTTTTTTTGTAAAACCAATATGCGGTGCACTGAATGAGCAAACTAATAGGAAATTAAAAATAATGGATAATAGATCAGATTGATTTGTTTGCCGGTCACTATACAGCTTGCAGCTTTAAAGGATTTCAGCCCAATCTTTCTTCAATTTGTTCACCGCCAGCTTTTTGTCAGTCATCATTTTTCTGTTCAAGAGCTTAGCTTGTAAAACTCCGTTAGTTACAACTTTGGCCTTTTTGCTTTGTTTTTCTTATTCTTATAAAAAAACAGGTTAAACATTTTTTTTTTCAAATTTTCATTATTTTTGTTAATCTGAGAAATGCATCTCCACAAGTTGCAAGCAAGAAATGTTATTTCAGTGCTTATGTCTTCATTCCAGCTACACACAGAAGAGAAAGCTCTTCTATGTGACTGGAAAGGACGCGTAGTCAATCTTCCGATTTGAACTTGGGTTCTTTTCTTTTTTGCAATACTTGGTCCATCAGAATTCCGGATGAATGTGACATGTCGGCACGTGGCCACTACATTGTGTTCACTTCTGATTTTGGAGAGATGGTGCAATGCATTGAAAACCTGGATCTCCTCTTCTGATCTGAGGGCAGAGAAAAAAAAAAAGATAAGCGTAATTAGCGCACAAGAGCAACATCAAAGATTTTGTTTGGCGCCACCGCTTTCACCCTAAACACAAATTATGGATCCCCACAAATCATAAAATCCATGATTAGGTAAGGAAGCCATTAAATAAAAGATCAGAGGTTCATAAAAAGTTGCTAACGGACCAGTCTAAAGGCTTTTCTTTTGCTACGCATGTTAAACGCACGAAAAAATTATCACGTAAATAAAATGGAGGCAAGATATAAAGTGTTGACCTTAAAAGTGAAGTTGAGAGGTTCTACTTTTACGCTTACGAGTGACTTTTCATACATTGCCTCTATTTAATGGCAAACGTAAATTTTACGCACTTAAGCAGGTAAAAGTTACGTGACAGTGGAAATCAACACTAACCCCACGCAAAAAAATCCACAACAAAGCTCACTGTTTCGAGTACTTTAACTCCATCTAGTCAGTGGTATAGGTCTATCTGCTTATGGCGTTGCATTATGCTAAGAAACATACCACGAGTGTTATATAAAGGATCCGAGTAACCCTCGGACGTAGTAAAGGGAGGGGGGGGGGGGGGGGAGAAGGGTGGATGCCACCCCCGTAAAGTTTTTCTGAGTTTTTTTCATAGAGGATAAAACATCAGCACCTGAAGGTTCAGTAGTTGTTCGTTCATCCCTCAAGCCCCTTTTGGGTGAAAATACATGTTTTTTAAAACTTTTTTTCAACTATAAAAATGGATATTGTCAGGACTAAAACCACGCAAAGTGCTTATTCATGTGTTATTTTTCATGTAAGTTACAAAAAAAAATATTTCTCGCCGTTTTAACCTGATTTCTAATTCTTGGTAAAATCCAAGATAGCGCCCAAGATGGTGACCTTTGCTGGTGACGTCACAGGCCTCCAGCAGTGCCACCACCCATAAAATATACCTCATCTTGTTAAGAAGATCAAAGACTTTCCACTGAAGGTAAAATCGTTTCGAAATCCTGCAACATATCAAGAACTCCGAGGAGGGGTTCCCTCCACCCATCCGCCCTCCCTCCCCCCCCTTGTACTACGGTGGGGGTATAATTTTGCAATTTTGCGTGTACGTCCGAGGGTTAAATTTGATTATAACAGATGGAAAACCATCTTCTCAATGCACAGATGTGGACAGTTCCTAACTTTTTTAGAACGCGAGATACCTGCACTGTCCCTTCACGCTCAGTTATGCAGTTCATATAAACGGGGGAAGTTAGCTTCAATATCTTTCCACTTCAAGGAGATGTAGAGATTGCAGGACAGTTACAAGGATTATATACGAGTAATAAAGGGCAGCATAGGCTCAAAATTTAACCACTGGGTCAAATAAAATAGCCGCGATCACGAACGGAATGGCCTGTTGTTTTAGTCAAACAAACGTTTGCTCGAGACGACTACTTTGACCACCAAGGTAACTATTGACTCGAAGCCTTAAATGTAAGACTAGACGGCATGGATGCTGTTTTTCCCAGAGACTTACGATTAATTCAATCAAGAGGAGCCTGCAATCGTAACCTCCAGGTTGTTATTACGCATGCGTCGCATTTATGTACCCATCATTCGTTTAGACTTCCACTAAGAATGTATGGAATGCACGGAACGCACTTTGATCACTCGCGGCTGGACTTCTACACTCGTTATCTGATCACGCGTGTTTTGACGATCTGTCACGTGAAACGTACGCAAAGCACAGCGCTGGAGCAAAAGCGTTTTGACCTTCGATCATTGGGCTTCGGAATGGATTGCTCTTAAGCGACAGGATTTTGGCTACAAGGTAATCGGGTCATTGCTGGCGAAGCAAGAATAAAATGAGTGACCTACTATGGTTGCCAAGACATAGCCATTGTTGTGTCGGACGACTAAATAACACCTTCATCGATTACTGACTTGTTCAGGAAGCTGGGATACAAGTAGAATAGCCACAGTAATAATCAGCCTTGGAAGATTGACCGGTTTAGATTGAGATGAAAAATGAAATTAGTGCAGAAACTCACCCGAAGTGACGGAATGATTGAATAATTGTTTTGGCAGCTTCACTTTATATATATTCTTATATTTATGATAGTCTAATAACCCCTCACCCCCTCCTCCCCTCTTCCTTTTACCAGCTTCTTCTTCTTCGCGCTCGGATAACAAATAGAGGGGTATGTTAAAGACAGTTTGAAAAGCGTGTTAGCGTTCATGCAGGAGATTATCTTGCTGCATGCAGTTAGAATTATTGAACATGTGGTGGGATGAACTACATGAACAAGTCTGTTTATTTTGTTTATTCTATGTAAGAATATTGTGTGTAGACATTTTTTCAAAAGTAGGTTGAGTTTGATCCTTCTTGCTGTCTTTAAAACGGCGTGAAAGAGTTTGGCAGTGCCCATTAAAGATTAATCAATAACAACCAGATTTTGTTTAGGGTGTATTGCCTCTGAAGCTCTGTATTGTTGCCGATACAATTTTTTTAAGAGATTTACAAGTGCAATTAGGAGTATTTGGTTTTTCTTGCCAAAGCCGTCAAACGTTCTCAAGGTACTATTGCATTCTGCTCGATTCTGGAATGAGATGTCAAATTACGACGAGACGATACTGTACAGAGCAAGTTGCTAGGCCTATATCTCAGGAAAGTTCCTCGTGATAGCTTTTGTTTATAAATGTAGGGTTGTATAAATTTTGAAGAAAAATATGTTGTTGGGAACCATCTGCGATATAAGAAAGTTAACACGTTTTTTCTTTTCGTAACTGTATTAGCTGTAAAGATCTTCTCTGCTTTTTTTTCTTCATTCGCTGTGCCGCCTATTTGTATATAGGTCATATATTCATCATTCTATCTTCATCTTTCCTGGGTATGTTACAGACCAATTCAATGACCAGCCCCCATTATTATTGCTAACTCAATCGGTCTAAGAGCGCTACACCGGTATCGCAGAACTCAGGGTTGAAATTCCGGCAAGCCTAATTTTATTTCAGGTTTTCTTTGCAGCGTATTTTAGTTCCGTTTTTAACAGCGATGATCTTGTCTGCATTTGGTAAACACTCTTATAGATACATATGCGTTTGTGAAGAAGCTATTTTAAAGCAAATTAATAGATAACGTTTTAATCAGTTCCCGTGGCTAACTAGGCCTTTTATATTGTTAAGTAAACAGGTGCATGCCATCTCAACGCCAATTGTCCACATGCTTTTGCTGATAAATTTATATCATCAACACAATTGGAGTTTACAAAATTATGAACGCTCAAAAGAATGGGTTTAAATATAACCCAGAGTAGCGAGAAACAGTATTGTCGATCATAAATTTATCAAAATTTTGACATTTTTCATACCAAGCCAATATCATAGTTCAAGTATTGATCGTATTGGTGACTGTCACTTGACATAATACTACTCCACACACTGGAGCAAAGAAAACGTATCACTGTACGTTGAATCGAACGTCTTCCTTTTACGTTTTTTTTTTCATAGTTCCATACGGTAATTTTTTGTATCAAATACATGTATTACGAATAAAAGTTGACTAAAAATAATTGTTGTGATACAGGCAAATATTTTATCACCTAAGGTCGCAGGTGGTTCGGCCTTTCAATTTTTTTTTCTTACGTCCCGTTCAGTAAAGTTTCCTGAAATGTAATCTTTTGTTTTTTTGGCTGTCTTAACTTTTCAAGCCGGCAAAACTCATCTTAAATGGATTAACAAACTCGAAAGTGTGGACAATTAAGAATATCATAACAAATTTAGATACTAATAATTGATTCAGAGTCAGGCAATCTTTAGCCACTTTAATACTATCAATAGGAAAGTTTGCATTGGAAACTAAACCATCGTGTTGAATTTCAGGAAAAAAATGCGTTATGTAATACAAGATAACCCAAAAAAGAGAAACAAATGAAAAGAAAATAATTACAAAGTTAGAGCCAGATAACGAGAAATTGCAGTTTTGTTTGGTATTCAAGGGATTAGAAACTCTTGATTAGATATGATAACATCAAGAGGCGTCTATACATTTTTCATGCAGCTTTGCTCAATCTAAGAACACATGCATTAAGTTAACTACAAACTTGAGTGTGCGTGTGTTCGCAAGGGACTGGGTGAATAAGACAAATGGATTCTTTTGGAAAGAGATGCAGATGTGTTTTGTTACATTAGCCTTTGTAATGAGCAACTCTAATTTTTAGCGTGGCCAACACTTAAGGTTTTAAAAGCCTGGCTAAAAGCGGGCAACTCCCACAATTTCTTAATGTGTTGATTGCGTTTAATACTAAAAACTATATAGACAGACAATTAGTGTCGAGTTTAGGCTTTTAAGGCTTTTCAACAACGGGTTCAAGTCGTTTATTGCAAGCAAAACAGTAGTGCTAAATAGTATGTATATATATATTTTTGAAAACAATAAATCAATTCCATGTTGTGCTAATACAGTTAATAACGGTCCAGTTATCGTACTGGCCGCGGTTGTTCAAACGTTGGATAGCGCTATCCACAGGATAAAAATCTATCCAATGGATAGCACAGTTGGTTTCCCTAACACTTATCCGCTGGATAGTGATTTATCCGGTGGATAGCGCTATCCAACGTTTGACCAACCGGGGCCAGGAATTTTTTTATGTTAGTTTTAATTAGTGAAACCTATTCTTAAGACATTTTCTCTTTTATCTAAACACTATGCTCTTGCTTATGGAAATGCGTTTCTTTTACTCGGTTTATTTCTTTCTTAGTCTGAACAATACCTTTTTCACCGGTATTGAATCCCTATTACAAAGTTATCAGTTTTTAACATGCCTTTACGTCGCGTTAAAGAAGATGAACAAAACAAAGTGTCAGATGAAAAGAAAGCACCACTTAGACAGTTTTTGTTTTGTAAAACTAATATGCGGCGCACTGAATGAGCAAACTAAAAAATTCAAAATAATAGATGATATATCAGATTGATTTGTTTGTCGGTTACTATACAGCTTGCAGCTTTAAGGTATTTTTATCCAATCTTTCTTCAATTTGTGCTTCGCCTGAGCTTCCTTGTCAGTCTTCATTTTTATTTTCAAGAGCTTGGCTTATAAAACTCCGTTACATCCAACTTTGGCCTTTTTGCGTTGTTCGTCTTATTCTTATAAGAAACAGGTTGAATGATTTTTCGGATTTGTTTTTGTTAATCCGAGAAATAGCATCTCTACACTTTGCAAGTAAGAAATGTTATTGCAGTGCTTACGTCTCCTTTCCAGTTACACACAGAAGAGAAAGCTCTTCTATGTGACTGGAAAGGACACGTAGTCAATCTTCCGATTTGAGCTTGGGTTCTTTTTTTCAATACTTGCTTCATTACAATTCCGGCGAATGTGGCGTGTCGGCATGTAGCCACTACATTGTGTTCACTTCTGATTTTGGAGGGGTGGTGCAATGCACTGAAACCCTATGGATTTCGATATTTTCTTGTGATCTAGGTGCACAGAAAAAAATAATAAGCGCAATCACCGCACAAGAGCAACATCAAAGAATTTGTTTGGCGCCACTGCATTCACCCTAAACACAAATTATGGATCACCACAGATCATAAAATCCATGATCAGGTAAGGAAGCCATTAAATAAAAGATCAGTGGTTCGTAAAAGGTTGCATAACCATAACAGACCTGTCTAAAGATTGATTTCCACTGACACGTTTTTTGCTACGCACGTTAACGCACGTAAATTTCAATCACGTAAATAAAATAGAGGCCAGATATTATTGTTGACATGAAGTTATGCGAGGTACTACTTTTACACGTATGTGCAAACTTTCATACATTCCCTTTTTTTTTATTTGCGAACGTAAATTTTACGCACATAAACAGGTTCCCGACAGTGGAAATCAACCCTAACCCAAGGCAAATAATTTCACATCAAAGCTCACTGTTTTCAGTACTTTAACTCTAGCTATGGTATGGGTCCAGCTGCTTATGGCGTTGCATTATGCTAAGCAACAAACTACTAGTGCTAACTAAAGGATCCGATTAACTCTGATTATAATAGATGGAAAACCATGTCAATGCACTGATCATGACTGTACATAACTGTTTTAGACCGCGAGACACCTGCACTGTCCCTCCATGCGCAATTATGCAGTTCATATAAACCGACGGGGGTTTCGGAGTTAGCTTTAATATCATTCCAGTTCAAGGAGATGTTGAGATCGAAGGACAGTTACAACTGAGGAATATATCCGAGTAACAAAGGACAGCAGAGACTTAAAACCACTGGCTCAATGAAAATAGACGTTTTCAGGAACGGAATGGCCATTGCAAAAGTTTCTTATCGACTGAGAAAAAGAATAAAGTGTCTTTAAACTATTCCTCCTATTTCCCAAAATCTAATTGTTAATTTTTTTTCTCCTTAGTATGTAACATTAGAAAAAGAAGGAAGGCTTCAGAATGGAGTGCTCTTTAGCGACAGGAGTTTGGCTACAAGATACTCTGGTCATTGCTGGCGAAGCAAGGATGAAATAGTCAGTGACCTACTCAGTATGGTTGCCAAGACATAGCTATTTTCGTGTCGGACGACTACACAAAACGTTCATCGATCACTGACTTGCTCAGGAAGCTGGGATAAAAGTAGAATAGCTACAGTTACAACCCGCCTTGGAAGATTGAACCGTTTGGACTGAGATAAAAAGTGAAATTGGCCCAGAAACTCACCCGAAGTGGCGGAATGATTGAATAATTGTTTTGGCAGCGTCACTCTATATTGTTTTTATTTACGATAGTCTAATAACCCCTCTCCCCCTCCTCCCCCTCTTCGTTTTACTTGCTCCACATAACCGATATTTTGTTTATATATATATATATATATATATATATATATATATATATATATAAAACAATACTTCTTCGAGCTCTGAAAACAAATAGAGGGGTACATTAAAGACAGAGTGAAAATCGTGTTAGCGTTAATGGAGAAGATTATCTTGTTGCATGCAATTAGAACAATTAAACTTGTGGTGGAATGACCTACATGTACAAGTCTATTCATTTCGTTTATTCTATGTAAGAATATTGTGTATAGACATTTCTTTTTGTTATCCATTGCTGTCTTTAAATGGTGAAGATGGTTTGCCTCTGCCAAATAAAGATTAATCATTATTAGCAAATATTAACCAGAAGTTGTTTAGGGCTGACTGCCATTGTATTGTTGCCAATACAACTTTTTAAGAGGTTTAGGAGTGTTTGGTTTTTCCTGCCAAAGATCGATCTCAAAATGTCTCAATTTACTATCCATTCTGCTCGATTCTGGAATAATATGTCCAACGACGAGATGATACTGTACAGAGCAAGTTGCTTGGCCTATATCCCAGCAACGTTTCTTGTGACAGCTTGTCTCTATAAATGTAGGGCTATATAGACTTAGAGAAAAAAATTGTTGTTGGGAAAAATCTATATAAAAAACACGTATTTTCTTTTCGCAACTGTACAAGCTGTGATGATCTTCTTTGCATTTATTTCTTCTTTCTTATATCATATATTCATCGATCAATCCATCTTCATATTTCTTGGGTATATTACAAACCAATTCAATGACCAGCTCCCAGTTGACTTGCAAACTCAATCGAATTAATAGATTGTATTGCAGAGCTCGAGATCAGGGTTGGAATCCCCGCTTTTCAGTATATTTAAGTTGCGTCTTTAACTGCGATGATCTTGTTTGCATTTAGGAAACAATTTTATCGATACTATGTGCGCTTCTGAGCAAGTCAAAAGCAAAGCGATAGATTAGTTTTTAATTAGTTCCTGTGGCATCTGGGCCTTTGAAAAAAAGAGGAAAATAGCAACGTGTCAAGTAACAGGTGCATACCATCTCCACGCCAATTGTCCACATGCTTGTCCGCATAATTTATATCATCAAGACGATTGTAGTTTACTAAATTATAAACGCTCAAAGGATGGGTTTAAATATACCCTTGAGGGTAGCGAGAAGCAGTATTGTCGAGAATAGTTTTATTACGATCTTCGAATTTTTCACGCTAAACCAATATCATAGTTATAATTATTAATCGTACCGGTGACTTTACTTGACATAAAGTGGCTCTACATTGGAGCAAAGAAAACGTTTCACTATTGAAGCAAAAGTTTTTCTTTTTTTAATAGTTTGTTTTTGTTCCATATGGTAAGTCATTAACATTGTTAGAGTTTAGATCAACTATTTCCTACCCGCAGATATTACGAATAAAAATTGACTAAACACTCTCGTTGTGATATAGGCAAATATTTTTTCAAGTGAGGTCGCAGACACTTCGGCTTTTTCAATATTTCCTTACGTCTCATCCTTACGTCCAGTTTAGGCAAATTGTAATTTTTTTGTTCTTTTGGTTGCCTTGACTTTTGAAGCCAACAAAACCCATCTTAAATTATCTTAAATGAATTAACAGACTCGAAAATGCGGATAATTAAGAAAATCATAACAAATTTAGATACTCATTCACAGTTAGGCAATCTTTAGCAACTTACTATTAATAGGAAAGTTTGGATTGGGAACTGAACCATCGTGTTGAATTTCAGGAAAAAAAATGGCGCTATGTAGTGCAGGATAACCCAAAAAACGGAAACAAAGACTTCGTAACTCGTGGAATTTATAAATGTGTTCATTGTGTATGCTGATAACTAGACAGACAATTAGTGTCAAGTTTGGGCTTCGAGGCTTTTTAACAATGAGTACAGCTCGTTTATTGCAAGCAAAACAGTAATACTAAATAGTTTGTACATCTTATTATTATTTTTTTGAGAACAATAAATCAATTCGAGGTTGTGCTAATACAGTTAATAACGGTCCAGTTATCGTAATGCAATTTAAAAGCTATGCATATGTTAGTTTAGTGAAACCTATTTTCAAAACATTTGCTTTTTATCTAAACACTGGGGTCTTAATTATGGAAAAGCGTTTCTTCTACTCAGCTTCTTTCTTTTTTATTTTTTTCTGAAGAATGTCTTTTCACCGGTATTGAATCCCTAATACAACGTTATCAATTTTTAACATGCCGCCTTTATGTCGCATTGAAGAAGACTGAACAAAGCAAAGTGTCAGATGAAAAAAAAGCACCACTTACTGGTTCAGACGCCGAACTTTTATGAGCCGAACCTGATACATTGAATTAAGTTCATGAAAAGTTCGGCGTCTGATTCAATTGGGAATGCCTGTTTCAATTTGGAACGGCTCAGCCGTTCTTTTCGCCTAGCCCGGCAGGGAATTTCACCTTTGAAGCTACTTTGGAACGGCTTTGATTCAAACGTAAGACTTTTCATGTACCGAATCTAATACATAAATTATTATAACGTATTTTATAAGCAGTTTGACCGAAATGAGCATTTTCCACCTTTTGAACACAGTTTAGCTGCAATTAAAATCGGCCTCTGAATCAATTCAACCGGTCTAAATAATTTGGTCGGCCTTAATTCGAAATAGGTTCAGCTCATGAAAAGGTCGGCGTCTGAACCAGGCCTATTTGTAAAGCTTATATGCGGCGCACTGCATGAGGAAACTAAAAGAAATAAAAATAATGGATGGTAGATCAGATTGGTTTTTTAGTCGGTTACTATGCAGTTTGCAGCTTTAAAGGATTTCTGCCAATCTTTCTTCAATTTGTGCTCTGCCAGCTTCTTTGTCAGTCACCATTATTTGTTCAAGAGCTTAGCTTATAAAGCTCAGTTACTTAGAACTTTGGCCTTTTTGCGCTGTATTATTCTTAAGAAACAGGTTAAACGAATTTTTTGCAATTTTCATTTTTTTTTTTGTCAATCTGTGAAATGGCAACTGTACAAGTAGCCTGATTCTCGGACGTCCGAGGTCGTTTGCGATCCCCCTCTCCCGTCTGATATACTCTGTGCGAAGTCGTGTTCATGACTTCAGAGCACCCTTTTGTATATGAAAAGCCAATCACAACGGGCGTAAGAAATGAAGCATGGAAAAGTAAACAAATCAGTTTTCCGCGGGTTTTTCCTCAATCAGATTTTGGGGAAGCGAAGATTTCTTAGCTATGTTTTTAACTTCTACGCCGAAGAAAGCCGTCTTATCCCAGACGAACTCCATTAAGTGTTACATCTGCGCTGAAGTTCTTGAAACAAGCGACAGAATAGCGGTTTTGGGGTGCTCGCAGTGGGATTTGCGAGGGACTCTTAGCAAGATTTTAGGCGGTGAATTACGTATACAGTTTTCGAACGAAGACTTGCAATATGTGTGCAAAAGAAAATGTTACCCAAAGTTGAAAGGAGAGCCGAGGGAAGCGAAAGAGACCGCGAACGACCTCGGACGTCTGAGAATCAGGCTACTGTACAAGTTGCAAGCAAGAAATGTTATTGCAGTGCTTACGTGTCCGTTCCAGCTACACACAGAAGAGAAAGCTCTTCTATGTGACTGGAAAGGGCACGTAGTCAATCTTCCGATTTGAACTTGGGTTCTTTTTTCAATACTTGCTTCATCAGAATTCCGGACGATTGTGGCGTGTCGGCACGTAGCCACTACATTGTGTTTATTTCTGAAGTTGAAGAGGTGGGCATTGACCTGAAAACCTGGATTTCCTCTTGTTATCTCGGTTAAAAAAAAAAAGCGATATTAACTCAGAGCGACATCAACGAATTTGTTTGGCGCCACCGTGCTAAACATCAATTTTCCCTGTTACATTGTAGATAATGACAACACTACTAAATGTAGATTATGATTTTTTTTTTACAAATTTACCTTGCCGTTAACGCTAAATTTAAACGTTTTAAATCGTTAGCCTCAGGGAATCCTTCCTTACAAAAAATGATAACAAACAAAAAAAAGAAAAGAAAGAAAGAAAACTAAGATGGAAAGGAGATCGTGTCTTCCTTGACCAGGGTACAAACTTTGTCGTGACATTTGCCTAGCTTAGTTATGGTTCTTGCATGTGGAAAAGCTATAACTCGAATCTTCCACCACGTGTTATGCATAAAGTGACCTTGGACCGAGTTTTTGGCCCCTTCCATGGAAGTTACAAATCTACATAAACACATAGAAACACTGGTCTTCGATAAGAAAGTATATGTTTGCCCGGCTTTCACTGAACTGAAAAATAATGACGCTGTTTTGAAGAAGTTAACTGATCACTTTTTGCATCCAGGTCATAGGTTCAATTTCTTTGCATTTTAGGCCCAATGAAATAGGGTAATACTTAATGTACAGAATAATTTGCCATCTCCTTGGAAACAATTTTTCTAGCAGCTATTAACTATATAGCACATTTTTCTGACATCCGCCAATGAGGTTGTTATTGATGTGAGCAGTCTTTCTTTTAAGGTGTCACGTATTTCAAAATCCGAAAATGATGTTTAAGGCTTTCTAGTATATTTCCTCACCGAGGCCCTGGTTGCAATTGCAAGTAAAATACATTTAAGCGCGGCAGTAGAAAAACCCGAATTGAAAGCAAATAGTATAGAAAATAAATTGCGGTAACATCGAAAGGAATGCAGTTTCGCTTAGCAACCAACTGATAAGAGCAACATGAAAATATCAGGAAATGCCGATCACAAAATAACATCTTTACTTAGCAAACAAAATTTGCTTTAAAAGTTTTAAAAGTTAAGGAATGATTAAAACAAGTATCGAGAGCGGTTTAAGTGATATCCACAATTTAGTTTTCGGCATAATTTCTTTAAGAATGGACATAAGTGACTGATTCTAAAGTAATTAAAATTTCCCTGGACAATATTGACAACAGGAACGTTAAACGATAGCGATTCAATATAGAATAAGAGGTCCTATCGGGCATAAACACTTTGGATCTAAAAAATTGCTATCTACCCAAGGGAGAGGTTTAGTTTAAGACAGACACAACCGAAGTACCATCGAAGGGGTTGAAGATGGCCTCCAGAATTTTTCTGCTGCTATGCATTGTGGCTTTAGTGGAACAGTCCTGTGGCCTCCCTTTACCTTACGAGGCTGGTAAGTCGTTTACTTCGCATTTTTTTTTAGAATTTCAACGTATTCTCTACTTTTAACGGTATTTGTGGAACAAATATTTGTTAACACAGCTAAGTGACTCATACTCCCACATTCTAGGCTCGTTGTTTTCTTGCCAATTTTTTCCACCTATTTTCGACAATTTTTACCCTGCAAAGTTTAAAATGGTCAATTATGTCATAATGAGTAATTTATAACTAAGATGTTCCCAAAATAATGATCTAGTTAACTTTCCTCTTAACGGTCGATAAAGGAAAGGTTTACGTGTTCCCTTCTAATAGCTTTTTCTTTAGAATAATAATTCATTGTTTAGCAATGCAATACCAAGAGAAAACAACAAAATTATCTGAGTCGATGGAAATGTGAATTTTGTATATTTGAACTGCTGAAAAACAAAGGGAAGACCATAGCATAAAGACAGCCCGAACAAAAATTCAGGCTTCCTGGGATGCTGACCTCTGCGATACCGGCGCATCGCTCTAACCAACTGAAGTAGCAATTCAACGGGGAGTGGGTCATTAAATTCGTGGTTCATACTATACCCGGGGAGCCTGATGAAAATAAAATGATAAATATACGAATTATCGGATATGGCTACAATTCTCTAATATACCTTTCTATAGCGCCAAAAATGGCGGTTCATCGAGTAAATCACGGAATGATTTACCGGGCACTCATGAAATATTTTCAACGCATTTTCCAGTCGGGGAAAAGACCATAAAGGAGAAGTATCATGTGGCTGAAGCAGGGAACACAGCAAATTTGAGCGTCAAGGATTTGACTGGGATAGCAGTTGAAAGCATTTATGGTCATTTAGAAACTGGTAAGCTAAATCCCTGTTATATTTTGGTATAAAGAATGTTCTTAGTTACTGTTTAAGCCACATTTCTGAAAATGGGTAGTTGCAGAGGGAGATGAAGTAGACGATTAAGAAGGTGTTGTCTGCGAACGGGCAATACAGTATCAAATGCCCTATAAGTGTTATATAATAAATTGGATTGGTACCAGAATCTTAAGCATTACCGTTTTTAGAAAAATTTTCTCAACCAATGAAACAAAAAAAAAAAAAAAAAAAAATGTCACGAACTTTCACAAACGATGCTATGGTGGACTAACTTTTTAAAAGCTTTTCTTAGGTTGGGTTGAAAAGAGAATATTCTCATAGCACGCGTGCCCTTGCATTTCATTAGCAGATAAAAAAAAGTGAACGTTTCTCATAAACGATGTGTTGTAGGACTAACTTTTTAAAAGTTTCCCTAAGGATCTCCTTAAAATAAGATATTATCATCAATAAGCGCGCCCTTACTCTTCACTAGCAAATACAATGTTAGGTTCACGGTCCAACGTCAAGTACTTTCGAGCCCGAAATAACTCCAGTGTATGGTTGCTCATACAAAGTTTGTTAATCAAAAAAATGCAACCACTTGCACAAACGCAGAGGTTGACCGATCGATGCGTTTGGTTCGATCTGTTTGCAGTCGTTTAATGCCAGTCTCAGCCGCAGATCAAAATTGTTATTTTGTAGAAGCCAGATTAAGCTATTTATTCAAGTAATTTGGCTGAAAGGTTTAAATCAAAAAAGCAATAAATAGGAAATAAAAGAAAAATAAAAAAAAAGGAAAAGGATGTGGAAGTTCATAGCAGCGTTATCGGCTTTTGGTGGATAGTGTGCTAATATTCCACTGCAAATCTTGCGTTCTTTTTGGCCGAGCCATTCACTATATCCATCTCAAAGATTAAGGGAACGTCGATAGAAATGAATTTTTTTTAATGGCGAATGGGGTAAATATGTTTTTCGCTCAGCTAATAAAAGAAGGGATTTAGAAACATTCAGTTGCCGAATTTCCAGCACACTACTATTCTAAAATCAAAGTTTCGATTAGTTAAATCGATCAGAGCACGTTATCTTCTTTCCTCAAAGATTCAGTCCTCGAGTGTTTGAGTAACAAAGAGGTAAAAGAGAGCATCGAAGAAAGGTAGAAAAAAAATGTAGCAAAGATTCATTTAATCAATTTTTACCCAGCAGAAGCGAACTAAAGTAAAAAAGGCTATCAGCGTGGGTCGGCCGTTACACATATTAGATTAATTTTAAACTGAGCTGACGTTTACATGAAACATCCTAAGGCGTATTTTCTTAAACATCCTAAGGGGCATTTTCTTTAAAATGCCTAATGGCATTTGAATAATAAGTACTTAATTTTAAATACCTGAGAATAAATACGCCGAAGACATGCTTTTGCAGGATATTTGAAGAATTTATTAAGAAGTTATAAGGTCAAACTCTAGATTTTTAATTTCTATCGGCTATGATAGCTGCCTCCTTACAAGGGCCTCCAACGTGATCAAATATCAACCCATCGAAATCTTGAGTTCATCTTCTGGTTTAAATATTAGTAATGGATAATAACATCATATAGATAAATAGAGTTATTTCAACACTAGTATATGATAGTTATAAAGCAGATTTATTCAGAGATCTCTTCAGCTGTGAAAGATTTAAAACTTCGCCTTTACTAAGCCAAAGAAAACGGGCGACTTCTCGGATATAAACAGAATCGAAAACAACAACAAGAACAACAGCAGCATAACGTGAAACGTTTTTCTATGTCCATATTGGTTCGATAACTTTGAAACTTTCCGATAAAAAATGAATTAATCTTTTTGGTAAAGTTGGGCCCGCCGGTTCAAACGCCGAACTGTTCATGAGCTGAACCTAGACCGGCTGTATTGACTCAGACACCGATCTTCATTCCAGCCAAACTTTAAAAAGGAGAAATAATGCTTGTTTGGTCAAGTGTTTTGCTGAATACGTCATAATAAGGCACATGAGAAGGGTCGGCGTCTGAATAAAAGCCGTTCTAGTTAATCGAGGACATTGATTGTAAAAGGTCCAGTTTATGTTGGAAGCTTCTTGACGGTACACAATCCTTAAATGTTACCAAACGTTCTGCACTTTCAAAAAAGGAGCTTGACGGGCTTCTTAGCCATTCCACACTGTTAGCTATGTTTCAATTGGTTGAAGGAACAGGGAACATCTTTAAAGGGTGAACATTTCAGATTTAGTTACGATAAAAAGTCTTCTACAAGTATTCTTATTATGTTGGATCAACACATTTCCTAGTGTTTCAATTTATGGTCTGTATATCAGAAAAAAAAAAGAAAACAACAACAACAAAAAAACGAAAACAAAAAACACACAGAGATACAATTTGCGCTTCATCGCTATCTTGATCATAACCAATGCTGCATATAAACTGTCGGCCATCCTAACTATACTAACACTGGAATAAAAAAAAAAAAACAAAACAAAACAAAACAAAAAAAAAACACACACACACACACAAAAAAAAAAACAACAAAAAAACAAAACAAATACAAATACACTGAGCAAATACACTTTTATTGATGGACACATTCTTGTTATAAAGTCATCAACCTTTCCAAGGTAATCTGAAAAAAAAAAAAAAAAAAAGAAAAGAAAAAGATTTTCGTTTCATTAGCACAAAAAAGGAAAAAAAAAAAAAATCAAAACCCAGGTGACCAAGTGGAGATTACATGTCGTTTACTAAAAACTAAATAAATGCAGTACGGAAATTCCCCATAATTTGCTCCGCCTTCATCGCTATGCAATCACCTATAATCCATGATGCTTAAGTATGAAGCTTTAACCAATTCAACCAAAATATTTCCAACTTACTACTTTTCAAGGCAAATTCCCACAAATAAGTTAATATATAGCTAACAGCGAGACAATTTTTTTTGCTCCAAGTTATATTTAACAATTGATTCGCCGAAGGAGAGGTGTTGTTGAATAATCCCCGAGACGAAGTCTCGGGGATTATTCAACAATATTAACTGAGTTTCAGGTGAATAGTTGTTTTAGTATATACACACAAAGTGATCTCAGTAGAATCGGAAAGGAAACCATTAAATAAACCGATTGGTTTGATTGAATAGTGAATTCATGCGTAAACATATGCATATAGCTGTATAAAACAGCAGATGCACAAAAGTTCGATCTGTACAGTATCTTTAAACATGGCAAATTATAGTTCTGATCTTTTTGTAAGCTTTATCATCAGTGGTTTAAAAGAAAACTATTCTATTCCATCAATTACTATTCCTTCTGAGAAGAAGCGCAGAGCTTTATTTGCCTCCGTCAACTCACCGTGAATGAGAAAGTTTTTTTTTTTGTCGCTTCTTGCGAATTCTTTCAATAGAGGCCACGATCGAGGTGAGTGTTGTTTATCTGAAGTGTTCTTTGCCTTGTTAACTTGTTGGCACTGAGTACAATTTTCGAAAATGTTTCCTTCCTTTTTTTTCTCCATAAATTAACTGCTATTTAGAGGCAAAATTGGTCTCGTGAGGAAATCCCGAGCTCACCATATAGTGACAAAGCAATCTCGTTAATTTTGTTCTGTAGTGGTAAACACTGCTTAGACAATATAAAAACTCAGCTACAGTAAATTGCTTTACAATGAATCACGCTGTTTAAACACCAACAAGTCGTTTCTTACCTTCAGTTTCAGCAACACTAGGATATTCCCGTATTTTACTTTAAGCCTTTGGCAAAACATCCAATTAATGTTAATACGACAGCGATTTTGTTTTGCTTAAAATTCATCGCCTAGCGAAGTGAATAAAACGCCATAGTTCGAGATAGCAAACCAATCAGATTACTTGAATCACCAAGATCACTGAGTGTGTATATACTAAAAAAACCTAAACGTTAAAACAACAACAAAAAAAATCAAAGATTATATAGAAACAGGTTAGAATAATTAAAAATGTATTTTTCAGGGAAATTATATACAGATGATTCCGAAAGCAGCGAGGATAATGGTGACGAGGACGATGGCGATGATGATGACAGCGGTGATGATGCTGACGATGGTAATGATGACGATAGCGGAGATGATGATGATGGTGACGATGATGACGACAGTGGTGATGATGATGATGATGAAGACGACAGCGGAGATGATGATGATGAAGATGATGTTGATGGCAGTGGTGATGACGATGAAGATGATGATGATGGCACTGGTGATGACGATGAAGATGATGATGATGACAGTGGTGATGATGATGACGACGATGATGTTGATGACAGTGGTGATGACAATGATGATGACGACGATGACGACGATGATGTTGATGACAGTGGTGATGACAATGATGATGATGATGACGCTGACGACGATGACGATGATGACAGTGGTGATGACGATGATGATGATGATGACGATGACGTCGATGATAATGATGACAGTGGTGATGACGATGAGGACGATGATGATGATGATGAAAGTGGTGATGACGATGACGATGACGATGATGATGACAGTGGTGATGACGATGACGACGATGATGATGATGACAGTGGTGATGACAATGATGATGCTGATGACGATGATGACGATGATGATGATGACAGTGGTGATGACGATGACGACGATGATGATGATGATGACAGTGGTGATGACGACGATGACGACGATGATGTTGATGACAGTGGTGATGACAATGATGATGATGATGACGCTGACGACGATGACGATGATGACAGTGGTGATGACGATGATGATGATGATGACGATGACGTCGATGATAATGATGACAGTGGTGATGACGATGAGGACGATGATGATGATGATGATGAAAGTGGTGATGACGATGACGATGACGATGATGATGACAGTGGTGATGACGATGACGACGATGATGATGATGACAGTGGTGATGACAATGATGATGCTGATGACGATGATGACGATGATGATGATGACAGTGGTGATGACGATGACGACGATGATGATGATGATGACAGTGGTGATGACGATGATGATGATGATGATGATGATGACAGTGGTGATGACAATGATGATGCTGATGACGATGATGACGATGATTATGATGACAGTGGTGATGACAATGACGACGATGATGATGATGATGACAGTGGTGATGACGATGACGACGATGATGATGATGATGACAGTGGTGATGACGATGATGATGATGATGATGATGATGACAGTGGTGATGATGATGACGACGATGATGTTGATGACAGTGGTGATGACAATGATGATGATGATGACGATGACGACGATGACGATGATGACAGCGGTGATGACGACGATGACGATGATGACAGTGGTGATGACGATGATGATGATGATGACGATGACGTCGATGATAATGATGACAGTGGTGATGGCGATGACGACGATGATGATGATGACAGTGGGGATGACAATGATGATGCTGATGACGATGATGACGATGACGATGATGACAGTGGTGATGACGATGATGATGAAAGTGGTGATGACGATGATGATGATGACGACGACGACAGTGGTGATGACGATGATGATGAGGACGACAGCGGAGATGATGACGATGATGATGAAGACGACAGCGGAGATGATGATGATGGTGATGATGACGACGACAGTAGTGATGATGGGGGTGATGATGGTGAGGACGATAGCGGAGATGATGATGACGATGATGATAAAGACGACAGTGGTGATGATGATGATGACGACGACGACAGCGGTGATGATAACGATGATAATGAAGATGACAGTGGAGATGACGATGACGACGATAATGAAGACGACAGCGGTGAGGATGGTGATGATAACGATGTGGACGATAGCGGAGATGATGATGACGATGACAACGACGACGACAGCGGTGATGATGACGATGATGATGAAGACGACAGCGGAGATGATGGTGATGATGACGACGACAGTAGTGATGATGAGGTTGATGATGGTGAGGACGATAACGGAGATGATGATGACGATGATGATGAAGACGACAGTGATGATGATGATGATGACGACGACGACAGCGGTGATGACAACGATGATAATGAAGACGACAGTGGAGATGACGATGACGACGATAATGAAGACGACAGCGGAGATGATGATGACGACGACGACAGTGGTGATGATGATGGTGGTGACGACGACGATGGCGGAGATGATGATGATGATGATAATGATGGCGATGAAGACGACAGTGGTGATGACGACGACGATGATGATGACGACGACGACGACAGTGGTGATGATCAAGACGACGACGACAGTGGCGATGATGATGATGATAACGATGACGACGACAGTTTTGATGATGATGACGATGATGACGACGACGATAGCGGAGATGATGATGACGATAATAATGGCGACGACGACAGTGGCGATGATGATGAAGACGACAGTGGTGATGATGACAGCGATGACGACAGCGGTGATGATGAAGAAGACGACAGTGGTGATGACGATGAAGACGATAGTGATAGTGAAATTGGAGATCATAGCATTCAAGACATCAAAGAAATGATAAGAGATTATATCAATAATAAGGATAGAGGGGAGATGGACGACGATGATGAAGTGAGAAAACTGTCTCTTAGTCCTCAAAGACTACGGGAGTTAATGCTACGTTCAGGATCGTCCCAAATTTATAGCTATCTTATGCCTGGACTTCTGTTGTTAGTTCTTTGGCTTTTGTTTGTTTTTGCTTAAAATTATCCAAACATAATGAATGTATCCAGTCTATGATAACAACTCTAAATTGCTTTTGTTCCATACCATGAACATACAAATTGCTGAAACAGCTCTATCAAAAGGACTTTGTAAATTGTTGTTATGTAGATAGGATACTATTTTCCGGGAACACAAAAGGTGCTTATTTATGACTGCGACATGCGTCGTCATGCTGCAAGAATTATGCAGCAAAATGTCGAATACCATATCAGCATAAAAAGGCCATTATCTAACCCTTAATTAACGACAAAAATCGTTTTAGATTTGCAATTACAGTCGTTTAAAAGATATTTGAAACGAAAAAGCATTTTATGACTGCTTGGTTCGTGTTTCAATGGGTAAATGCTTCTTGGAGTCTAGTTTGAAATTCGTGACAATCGCCACATCAGGTTCGCATACTTGTACATTTTTCACCATAACACATTTATTAAAGTTGTTATTTAAATGATTTCCCTTCGTGTTTGTTCATGTTCCTGAATGAACTTCAATTGCAAAATGATATTTATGATTAGACACCGGACACTAGACTTTTTAAATCCATTTTAAAACAAAAATAAACGGTATGAAAGAAACTTGACGTTTCGACGGCTACATGTCATCATTATCAAAAGATAAGATATTGAAATTATTCGTGGAAATATAAAAAAAAAATTATATAAAAAAAAGGTGCGGTTAAACAGCCCATGGTAAAATTTGCCGCGGTACATTTTTACTTGAGTAAACTCTACCAAGGTGACTTGCCGTTACACGTAAATTTATTTAATCATTTTTCCAGGAAAGACTTGAAGGACTATCAGAGCAAGCGGGATTTTCGGTTTCAAAAAGTAGCAGTCTATATCCAGATGAAAAAAAAAACAAACAAACAAAACAAAACAAAAAAACATAACCCAGGTGGTCCAAGCTGAATTTCTGAAATTTCAGAATCAAGGGAACAAGAGCGGAGTGAATCCAAATGCGAACTTTCCCTGTAAAAAAAGTAGAAACTTGTGCTCAAATTATCTGTGTGTAAACTATGGATGCGAGAAAATTTGGTTATGACATCACCGTACGTCCGTGCGTTCTTTTAGGGTAGATTTAAGTACATATGACTTCCCCCCTTTCCCCTAGAGAGTGTTGTCCCTATTGTTTCAATAGGCGTTAGAAATTATTGTCCAATCAGAATCTGTCTAGTGAGCATAATTATTTTTGGTGGTTTTCAGGGGATAGAAGAAGAAACGGTTTGACACCTTTTTTTGTGAAGGACATGCATTTTCAACAAAATGGCTGGCGCTTACCATGCTGTGGTTTTTAAGACCAAAGTTTTGCATTTCAAGGTTGAAAATACACCGACAAAAGACACAAAAGTAAAGGGAAAGTTTAAAAGAATACTCAGTTTCCTTTTTGTAGACAAACGAAAGCTTTTCGTTACGAAATTGTCCTTCGAGGAATTCCACCTTGTTTTCTTCACAGCGGAGCGCTTGTGGCTTGTTTTGGACCAAGAGAACCAAGCCATCAAAGTTTTTGAAGAAATTTCAAGTACATTCTAAACTCTATAATCAAGGAAAGAACTTTTTTAAAAGGACGTTTTCGTATTAATAGATGTTTTGTAGACGTTTTGTACATTTTGACATCAGCGTGAAAGAAAAAACACGAAATGTGCTCTGGTTTGAAACTGGTTTTATTTTGAATTTTGCCTTGTTCTCGACCGATTTCACTTGCGTGAACGGATCCACGTTTCAGTAAGTGTTTAGCCTGTTCCAGGCTCTCAGATATGGGGTAGACACGAAAATGAAAGGTATGGTAAATGCGGGATGGATAGGGGGAGGGGGCGGGGGGAGAACATGTCCATATATCTTGAGATTTGAAGCATTCTCCAGAACATTGACATAAGCTTGTACAAGGTAGATTGACTTTTGCGCATTTACATCTGCCAGAACACCCTTGTTTGCAGCCACATTTCAGAAGCTCAAGACAAGCTTTTGATGCTTCTGGAAGCAAGCCAGAGAGGTTTCCATTTGTTTCTGATCTTACTAATCTCATCGATCCATCAGGCGAAGGCACCATTTGAACCGACTGCACGCTTTGTACCAGATACTACTCTCGTAGATTGATCTCAAAACGTGTTGTAGCAAGGACCCCTATAACGCACACAAACAACTTTATTGGCAGTGCCCGATTGTGAAATATAAATAGAATCATAAGATTAAGATGCAAAAACATAAGATTTCTGAGAGGAGGGAGGTTAGATTTTCATATCCGTTATTTTTCTCGTTGAAAAAAAAAAAAATGGATTACTACATTCACCTGAGTGGGTGCTATATTCTAAGGAGGTTCCTTTTATTGTAATAAAGGATAAAATCAACTGCAAAAACCGTGGACGAAGATCCTGCTAGTTGTAAACGTTGGATCTCTAGGAAAGAGATCTAATCAGCCAAAATATAAAGAACCAACAACGAGAAGTCCAAAGACTACTGCAAAGCTGATTCAGAACTGTCGTGACGAATTATTGTAATCCATATCCTTGGTATTTTCGCTTTCCAATTTTTGTGTTGTACGTCATTTCCGCCTCTCCCTTTTAAACAATTTTTATTGTGACTTTCTCCATCTATATAATATTGTGATTCCTACTTAAGTTCAGTAACATCTGTAAGCCTGAAGAAGGCTGGTGTGTTCAGCCGAAATATTGTTATGAAAAAACAATACACGTTGTTCTGAATCAGCTTTGCAGTAGTCTTTGGACTTCTCGTTCTTGGACCCTTTTTTGTCTTCTCATACAGAACCACATTAAAACGCTCAAGCAGCTTGACATTGGGATCCTCCGTGTCCAAGTAGTAATACAGGTTATCAGCAAGATAAAGGGATGCATCTGTAACCTCACGATACGACCTCTACGCTTTCAAACCGGATTTCTTTCCCTTGGCTTTGAAGCAAGAGGTGGTGTCACAACCAGTAATATAAACAGGGGCATTGCTCGAGAGGTATCACGACCAAGAGATGCACAGATGGCATTAACACTTACAAGCTGGAAGTGCTTTCCAATACCTCAACTTATCCAGACATTTGCAAAGAGCCCAATCATTATTACAACAATGTCTAAGTTCACTATTCGATTAAGAACCTGATTGTGTCCTTATTAAGAGCGTGTAGAACATGCACAGCAATTCTTGTGCCGGCTTAGCTTCCTCGTGGTGACATCTTCATATCCTGAGGACCCGCTGCCCGAGAAAACATTTTCTCCTGAAAAAAAAATATTCACCTCCTTATTTTCTGGAGACTGAAAATATTTTATTGTGTTAGTCAAAAGAGAAAATAGCTCTTCCTTATTGGTAGTATCTTGCAGAAACATTTTCCACTTTGATGAAAGATTGGTTTCACTTGTCACCTTTCGTCTCTGACCTGTGCCTCTCGTTTCTCTGGTTGATTCTTTCAAACTTTTTTCCTTGTACTGTATCCAAAAAAACAGCTTTCAATATCGAAAATAGCGTGATGAGTAATAAAGATACTTGGACGATCCTTTTTCTGTCACTCCTTATTTTCGATCGCGAAACAAAACACGAAAAGCTTCGCGTGACTTTCAGCCTCGCTTTCATGTTGATGTACTTATACTAACGGAAAAAATTAAATCACATCTCACCCCCTCCCCCCATCCGTCAGATTGTTGTTTCACATTTTTTCCTTGCACCCAAAAGAACCTTTCTGTAAAATTTGGCTCTTTCTTCCACTTCGTAATGACTTCGTTAAAAAATCACCATAAGCCATTACACTTAATAGCCTGAGGGGAGGCCAAAAACGTTCTGTTGTTAAGGGAGGCAAAGGATTAAAAGCAAAGAAAAAATACCGATTCCCAAACGTTTTCTTTGCTACCGTCTTCTCAACACTGCAGTTTGTAGCAGAGTGTCAGAGTGCAGATCTTTAGCAAGTTAGCTCAGTTGGATAAGCGCTGGTCTGCTGAGCGCGAGGCCGCTGTTTCAAACCTTTGCATCCGCTTTCCCAGGCACAAAGCAAAATGGTCGGCCGGACCAACACTCAGAGTCTATAAATAACTGATGACAAAGTACTGCCTTTGTGACAACACCTGAAAACGGTTAGACTTTCTAGTCTTCGCGGATATGGAAGATAAATCGTATACCCCGTCTCACAAACCTTGTTGTTAACGAGCAGCTTCGCGAAGACGCGAGGCTACGAGGCGGCAGCCTCATGTCATAAGCAGTTCGCGAGAGTTGTACGAGAAGAATGAATCTCGAAGCGATGCAACATAAGGTAGTCTCAGGTAACTTTTTTGACATAATGGAGAACAGAGAATGCATTGTTTTCGACAAAACACGTGATATAGAACAGAGAATCCACGAGCCGTGTGCGTATTTGTGAGTCCCGTGCTCATCCCGTCTTCAACCAAGTCACGGGGTGGATTCATTTCCAGAAATGTTGGTTTGCACATGACGTCACTAAAATTCAAACTACAAAACTATCGATCCTACTGAGATTTTCCTTTCATGGTGTATTAGAGCAGCTGGAAACTAATTTTCAAGCAAAATTTCGCTTCAAAAGGGTTCTTGGTTTTGTAATAGAGTACGCTTGAATTTCTAAGCTTTTGCGTGACGCAGCATTTACATGACGGCCGAGAGAGCTGTCATTTAGGTTAAGAAAGTAACTTTTTTCGAGGAATTTTGCTATCTAAACAGTTCAAGTATTAGAAAAAGTATTACTTTAATGTTCATGAGCTCCTCTAGCAGTCACGCTTTTGTAGCAAAACTCGGTTACAGATCTTTCTGTTGGTTTCCGTCCGCCATGTTGGAGCTCATCCGGATGAATGGTTTTGATTTTTATTTTGATCTATTTTGAATGGCGTGACAATGAAAACCAGCAATACGCGTATAGGTGTCGCATTTACCCGCTGGAAATATTTATTGTTGCGGTAACTTATGGCATATCCAAACAAAACAGACTGCGCGCGTACCGGTAACATCTTTGCTAGCTGACACCTGGTGGTAGCTACAACTAGTACATGTAATAAATTCTGTAGGACGTCCCTCAGACATATAGGCAGTCACACCTGACATACCGCCACCGTGGTACAAGGTACTATCGGTGGGGGTTAATGGAACCCCTCCCTCTCTTGTGTTGGTATCCATCGCGCCTGCTAATTGCTCTGTCAGTTTGTTTTTTGCATTTCGTAAAGGCTGCTAGCTCTCGGGTAAATCCAAGTGGGCAGGAAAAATGCTCCGTACTTAAACTGTCTTGCACTTTTTGTTCCTAGATGTTGATATAATTCAAGAAGGATCATTAAAGCTCGATTTTAGTTTTAGTGTGGTCTTCGTGTTTTTTGGGTCGTTTTGAGTCGGTGTAAACACTGTCGCTGGTGCCAGCGACAAATATTTGTCTGCCTCCCGTTGTTCAAGCTATGAAAAGCGTCCTTCGGATAAATCGCTATCCAGCGGATAAGTATTAGGTAAACTGATTGCGGGATCCAGTGGATAAAGACTTATTTGGTCAATAGCGCTATCGACGTTTTGAAAGCTTGGACTTGCTTGTGTACTTGTGGTCTCCGTTTTATAAGTACCCCAACCATGTTATATATCACACACGTTTATCGCGTGCCAGTTGGAATCTCGACTGTAATTAATTTCAGATTACTACTTGTAAAATTACAGCGGGAAACTGCTAATGGTTCAGTTATTTCCTGCAAACTAAACATATAGAGTGATTTTACTTAAACCGTGAAAAAATGTAGGCAATAGAATACTACGTATTATTATGCACTAATTCTATTTTCTTCTTTACTTTATTTGTAGCTTTTTTGTACTAGTTGTTCACGGGTCAAGTAAAATCGCTTTGAGACGAAGTTCATTAACTCGGGGAAATGTAACCAAATTAAAACCTACAGCGTTTACAGCAAAGGCTCAGTTTTGAAGGTAAGGGTTCTGGCCTTAGGGTTTATTCAAAGTAACACGGCTCGATATACAGTTGACATTTACCCCAATGCTGTATCAATATTACTTATAAGCACTTAAGCTTCGTGCAGACACATCATGAAAGAAAATAATTTTCAAATGCTGGCAGAATTAAAATAGAATTTTACTTATTTAGCCCGGCAATGATGGCAAATTATTAATATGGACTACTAACTCCTTCCATTAATTTAAGCATGACGGTGATGATGGAGAAGTATGTTCGTCGAAGGATCCAGAGCCAATTGCATATATAAAAGCAGGTGCGACAAAGAACATTGAAGTAATATAAAACGCCAACGCTTAATTAAACTTTACAAGCTAAGTAGCTTAAACATACGGCGTTCTAAACAGTATATTTATGAGTCCTATCGATGATTATAAAAGGCCACAGACAACCGCCTAATTGGAGGAAATAATGAAAAAAACAATACGGCTTGACCCTGGGTAATTGGCGCATCAGTGTTAACAGATATTGATTGTTTTTTTCTAATCTCGGCGCCGTTTTCTTTAAAGCTACCTTGACAACGCTAGATATTTGCCATCGCGTAGCTTTATTCTTAAATGGAAAACTAATATCATAAACCACATGTAATATGGTCTACTGAAGCCTCTATAAATCGCTTACTTCTTTCGAAACCCCTGCCTTGTCCGTAATTGTTGAAGTGGCTTCACTGGATTCACTGAGCAGAGACGTTTTCAGTAGTTCTATAAAATGGCATTCAAAACGCACATTTTTCTTTGTCTTGTGGCTCTTCTTAGTACAATCCACGCCAAGCCTTGGTCATCGTATCATGGTAAGAATCCATGTTTACAAACGTATAACTGTCCCATCGTTATTTTCCTGTTTTTGTTTAGAATTGATGTTATGTCCAGAACCGCGACCAACTTCAAAATTACCAAAGGGGTTTGGTGTCACCTCATAAAACGTTAGAAAACAAACAATAATATAGGGAGTTTTTGTATGTAATATCTGTTAAGAAGAGAGAGGTTTGATTAATAAGAGTTAACTTTAAAGAATCCATTAAATGCTTCCAATTAAAGTTAATTAAGTTATTTTTGATCAAACAGAACAGCAGCTCTAGCAAACTAAGGAAATAAAAGTATTTAAACAAACCATGTAATGATTTTGTATAAAGTTTCGTGAAAAGTGTTAGACTAAAGATACAAACGCGTTCTAACTGAATAACAATACTACAAAAAAAAAAAAAAAAAAAAAAAAGAAGGAAAAGAAAACGAAAGAAAAATGCCTGCTGATAGTTCGACAGTTCAATATTTGGTGTGAAAACATATCTCCATATTATATTGCTTGTAGAATATAGGCGTGCCGGCATTTAAAAATTGCAATCCCAACTTGACGACATTTCAGGAAAATTTTTCGTTTTCTGTTACGAGATTACCAGTGAAAAAACTTTTGCCGAGTACTAAAGTAACTTATTTTGCTACATGTATCCTACATAACACTTTGCTTACATAGACCCTGGGCGCGATCCATTCAACCAAAATTTCCGGAAATTTCGGTCCAAAACTCAATGGATTGGTTCGGTCCAACCGGAAAAGTTTCGAAAAAATGGGTCCACCTTTTGAGGTGGACCACTTTTCCCGGTCGGACCGGTTGGAATTTTGGTTGAATGGATCGCGCCCCCTATTTAATTGTCCGTTGCCGTGGTACTGGAAACGCATGACAGACTGTTCTAGTTGAATTTCTCTTGAAGATACGTTTCCTTCAATATTTACGGGTCCTTTGACTAGCATTTTCTTTTCTTTTCTTTTTTTCCTTCAAATTTCCTATTTTACTGTACATCATAAACACAAGGGATGACCTGCGACTTTCTCCCACTCACGGCTCCCCTTCAAAATACCTCTTTCACGCCCACCCTTTTCCTTTTCTATCATTGAACAGTTTTCTACAGCAGTATCGACGTTTTACCGAAAATGATAAATAAATAAGTAAAAAGCAGGAAGGTCGATTCCTCGCAGCAAAATAGTCGCTTGATGCTTATAATTCTAAAAATGTAGAATGTATTTGATCACCATCGGAGAAAAAGAGGGCTTTTACCCCCCCCCCCCCCCCTCCCCTCCTCTTCCTCCCCCCCACCCTATGATTTATTATTTAATAAGGACAATTTTAGTAAATGTTGCTTTATACACGCCAGTGCGTATGGAAAATCTTAGGTTCTCGCCTGATGTAGATTTTTGTCGGATAAGATTTGGTCTTTTGGAATCGAATCTCACCCCTATAGTAAAAAGGATTTCTTTGCTATATGCACGTCGCTTCAATATCATCATGAAATGTTAATATTACACCAACTTATGATTGTTTTCAAAAACACCGTTTCAGGCCAACATGTAGTCATTGCACGATATGAGTTTCAGAGCACTAACTACTTTCTTCCTTTATTTCTGAAACCCTTGTCAGTACTTAAGTTGAGGTATTGAGTTCGCTGTATATTGCGCCCATTCGCCAAAGTCTTTTTTTTTAACCATTAATATAAATTTTTTTTTAAGCAAAATTAAGATATTAAGAATCAGAACGACCCACTACTAATTGAGAAGTCATTTTTACTTAAAGAATTATGACTGAATTAAGAGTTACGTAAGTTGTTATAACATGTGAGTACTGTAGTTTTCGGTTTTATTTGGCATCGATTCCGACATTGTCCAAGGTCCGTGCTTACAGCCATGGCCAGAGTTTGATCGATCTGTGGCGCTACTGCCGCACCCATTTACTGCGTCGATCAAATATCCTGAATTAACGTGCAATTCTGAATTCTACTGGTTAGATCAACCGACTTAACTCAATATATATTTGCTAATATGACACCCTTGCGCTTAATATGTGGCTTAATTATCCCTCCTCGTAGAAGTCCGGGTTATTTTTCTTGTGGATTATTTTATATTTTTGGCCAGAAACGCGCGAACAAAAAATTATATATTACTCACGCGGCGAAAGGCTTTGTTTCCGTTATGTAATATTACCTCGCGAAATTTCGCCGACAGTATACAAACAAGAATGTATGAAAGACCAGAGCTGTTCTTGAGTCACTCTTGACAAAGGTAGATATAGATGCACCAAAATTTCGCCTATACAATGTATTTCAGTTACATCTCATAGCAAAGTTCGCTTTTCATCTTTGATCTTGTGCTGTCACTACCATTGATTGAACATTGCATTGCCTCAAAAATACGCTTTTAGCATTTTCTCTGCAGTATTATAAAACTAACCTAAATAAGAAGCGATAAACATGTTTAAATAAAGAATTGCAGCTACTGCTAGATGAATCATCGTCGCCCTTTGGTCGAAAGTCTTGTTTGCTAGTAAGCAGCCGATGGCCACGTTTTTCGTCGCCCCCGACACTCTAAGCGGCACAACGTAGGAAACTAAGACGTGTTACTACCTTTTCTATTTTTTTTTTCTATCCTTTAAGCCCTAAGATCAAAATTTGAATTATCATTTGTTGCCACTATTCATTTCCTAAAGAAGAAGTTGGGAGAAGTTGATAAATATCAAGCAAAATCATATTGTGTGATCATGTCCACAATTCTCATGACCACTCTGTTTTACAATTCATTGATAATACGCGGAGAAGTTTGGTGCTGATCACTCTTAAGGCTTAAAGGTTAATGTTGTGATATTTACCCTTATAATGGAATTAAGAAAAAATGAATGAAATGCACTGAGATGAAAACTGTTTTGTTTGCTAAATTGATTTGCCTCCAATTTAATTCAGCTCACTTTATTTCCCTTCGATGTGTTAACAAACGGAGAAATTAGAGTATCAGGAGTCTCCATGCTGTATATATATTATATTATATTTACAAGTAGTTTTATAGACTAATGGAACTGGATTAGGTTTTCAACATTTATTGCTACTCAGAGTTTCATGCCTCTCGGGAAGATTTAATCCAGTTCCATCAGTCTACTTGTATTCTGGTCTAGTTCAACTATTGGACAGTCCTATAGTCGATGAGGACATCACTCTGGTACTTCGTAATATTATAATGGTATACACTTTTATTTTTTTCTAAGTTTGCGAGCGGGCGGAATCCTTCAAATCCTGCAATATGATTGGTTCCGAGAGCGGGCGGTTTTTTACGATCTTGCCTGCTAACCCGGGCAGAATCGTTGGCAGCTTTATTCACAAGTTTGTTTGTTGTTTGTGAATGAGCAAAACCGGTGATTTTTCAACATTTTTCTTTTAAAACTTGCGCTATTATTAGCATTAGCTAGGGAAAAGTGAATTTTGTTATTCAGACAAAACATCTGAAAGGAGAATCAAGCAAATGAGCCTGGAAAACCGCTAAAGTAAAACAAAACGGGCGGCTCGTGATGTCGCTTCACTAGCTTTTTAAATTAACCTACGCTTTAAGTACTGCAATCTTGCTCGTATGCACCGTTTATTCGACATTTTTCCTCTGTTTGTAGTTTGTTTTTCATTTTTGCTGTCTGAATCTAGATTCTGCCGTTTTTCATTGAATTTGCCTCGCTAGTTTCTACTTTTCAGAAAAGGTTGTTGTCAACGATTACATGTAGCTTTCAATCTTGAATAAACAACACGAACAACTTTTTCAGCAGTCAGTTATCGCCGTTTTTATTTCTTTGTTGATATAATTGTTTAGTTACCCATATCGCCTTCTTTTATTCGAATTCACTTCCAAACCCTAAGATTGGTATGAGTAATTAGCTCTTTTTATAAAGCCTTTGTACCCCGCTTGATTGAATTAATCTTAAAGTAAACATTATTTGCTGTATTTTCTTTCACGTGGCCTTGAAGTTCGTCATTTCTTTTATCCTTGTTTCACACTCAGATTATGAATTGTCTACCAAGACACAAAAACCTTTCTTTATTCTAAAGAGAGCTTAATTGTGATAATATAAATTACGAGTTAAAAATCATGTTGTAAAAATATTATGTTTTGGTTTGCAATCGATCGCGCGCTTTGAATAATAATTCAAGACGAATGCGCCCTTCCTCAACACACATAGGTTGGAGGCTGCAGTAAAATTTTCCTGAAACTTTTAAATCTCAGTAGGAAAAAAATAAAAATGTTATTCACCGGTCTAGGTCGGTCTGTATTGGGAGAAGCTGTGCCCTCGGTCTGAGTACCGCCCTCGGCCGTACTCAAGACCTCGGGCAGAGTTTCTCCCAATACGGACCTCCCAGCCGGTGAATAACATATATTTACTTTAACTAATATGCATTTCAATTAAACAACATAGAGGTTGCTATAGTTTTAAAAATTGATAAGTTGGCCCAGGGTGTATCAAGCTATGAAAACCAGAGGCGTAGCCGATTGCTTTAAAAGGAGGCGTACGATTCACGTTTTCTAAGACAAATAAGCATAAAATTTGCAACATATCTCTTCTATCGTAATTTTAAGACCTCTAAAAATATCTTATTGTAAATATAGAATACTTCAAACATGGAAAGTGCGCGTGTGCGGTATTACACACGGATTGTTGACGTATCATAAATCGATCCAGTGAGCACAGCGAACGAGTGAGATATCTGATACATAAGCGACGGGTGCCTTAATATCGTACAAAGCACTTTCCATGTGGTATTGTGCTTATTATGCAGGCGCTGATCCACACCGATTTCCACCGTTTTACGGAAATCGGTCACATTTTTCATAACAAATATATTTTTAAATGTAGGTTGAGTTTGACCGTCCCGGTGTTTTCATGTAAAAAAGAACTTTCCAAGCTGATATCTTGCTCCATATCCAACATACAACATGAAACTTAACCTTGATGAAATAATCTGCCGATTTGCAAGGCTTAACCCAAGGAGAATGGAACTGACCAATATCCTGTCTGAATGACTTAGAAACCCAGGAAAGGGGACTTTAGAGAGTTCAAACCCAAAACATTTCCCGGTGGCGCATACCCCGGACCACCCTCCTTTTCCCAGGAAGCTTGCACCTTCGGCTCTCATTTGGAAAATTGGTCAGTATTTATCCCAGATTCACGCCTGTACTGAGACATTCATCACTTTGCCAGCCTTTTGTTTCAAACCTTTTCAAAATGCTAAAATTTGCCGCTACACTTTAATACCGAGAAACAAGGAGTAATGGAAACTTTGGTAAAAATTATAATGCGGGTAAGGATCACGCCAGGGATGGTAATGCGTGTTAACTGTTTGTTCTGAATGTACAATTAAAGATGAATGAATCTGAATAAAATGACCGGTTTGTGTATAAACAGAAGGCAAAAAGAAATAGCTCCTATAACAAGTACAAATTAAGTTTACGTCTCGTTCTATTTTTCCCCTTCCGCTGTTTTGATTTGCCAGCTCTCTGAAATTTTCTTCATCAACCGTAAAATATAGTACGAAAGTATTCCACTTCAAGCGCCTAAGAAGGCGGGAAATTTGTCGTGAAACTCACACTCCTCTGTGGCTTTTGATTGGACGTATAATTTTCCTCACACGTGAAAAAATATATATATAGAAAAAATAAAAATGAACATCTTTCCCGATTACTTATAGAATCCGGAATCCTGAGCTCGGGAATCCGAAATTCAGCTCAAGGAATCTGGAATCCGCCAAGAAATTAGAATTCGGAATATATGAATCGGTACCTGTAATTCGGAATCCCAATATGGAATTCACAATCCAAGACTGAGTTGGATTAGAGCGATTTCCGTATGACCTTGAAATGAAAACGCGCGAACAAAACTGAAACAACAAACGAACGGAAATAGAGCGATTTGATTGGTGTATCGAACGGACAGACAAACGTGCGTGGCTTTTGGTTGGTTAAGCGAACACTCGCGTAAAAAGACTTCATGCCCGAGAACTTTCTAGAAATCAATGGATCCTTCTCTTTGACGTCATACTGCAACACGATTGGCCAATCGAACAATGCCTTCTCCATATTAGGGTTTTCTTTGGCGGGAAAACGAAGAGTCCATGTTTTGATCTTTTCATCCATTGGCTTATGGAACAAAGAATGAACACTTACCGAACCCATTTTTCAAGGTCATACGAAAATCGCTCTACCTGTATGCATAGGGGCGAGTTCAATGTATTTAGGCTGTTTGTTTACTTATTGTAGAGAGAGCTGCGTCAGATTACCCAGATGAGGTACGACTTTGGCTAGACGACTTGATGAGAAGAGCAGGTATGAATGAAAAATAATGTACAAATACCATGCATTCCCTACATATTTTTCCAGACATAGGATGAATAATTGAAATGATGTGCTAAAATTTAGTGATGCTCTGCTTTGCTGTTTTCACGTTATCTTTCTTTCAATTCCTTTCCCATTGGTCTTTCTGTTACTCTGGATAATAGCGAAGACATAAAATGTGTTTCAAAAGTTTGTTAAAGACGTGTTAAATGGTGCTGATGACACGGTGAAATGAGACATTAAGAAAGAAGTCAATAACATAATTTTGTTTCATATGTGTTTCAGAAGACTACAGAACCGCAGGGACAGGTGACAGCTCAAAAAATGACCAAGATTACTTAACTAGCAAATATATCCAAGATTCAGGGTCTGATGAAGCGGAAAGTGACGAGGACGTTGATGAAGAGGAGAGCGGCGAGGGTGGTGATGATGGAGAAAGTGGTGACGATGGTGAGGAGGAAAGTGGCGACGATGGTGAGGAGGAAAGTGGCGATGATGGCGAAGAAGAAGGTGCCGACGATGGTGATGATGACGAAAATGATGATGATGGTGAAGAGGAAAGCGGTGACGACGGTGATGATGGAGAAAGTGGCGACGATGGTGAGGAGGAAAGTGGCGACGATGGTGAGGAGGAAAGTGGCGATAATGGCGAAGAAGAAGGTGGCGACGATGGTGATGATGACGAAAATGATGATGATGGTGAAGAGGAAAGCGGTGACGACGGTGATGATGGAGAGAGTGGCGACGATGGTGAGGAGGAAAGTGGCGATGATGGCGAAGAAGAAGGTGGCGACGATGGTGATGATGACGAAAATGATGATGATGGTGAAGAGGAAAGCGGTGACGACGGTGATGATGGAGAGAGTGGCGACGATGGTGAGGAGGAAAGTGGCGATGATGGTGAAGAAGAAGGTGGCGACGATGACTCACAACGACTAGCGTCTCACTTTTCACGCCTGTCAGATATTACTCAGAAGGGGAAGTTGTCTCCGAACATCGAGAAAACCTTGGAAGATGATATGATTGAAGCACTCCTGAAGGGATACGAGTGAGATCTACAAACAGAGATATAGTATAATCTGCTATTTTATAGGGATTACGCTTTCATAAGTAGGACGTTTTTATTCGTGCTTCATTTTGACTGTTGTTTCGCTTCTTTCTATTTTGGCGTTTGTTTGTTTTCTCTCAAGTGTGCTGCAAGCATATGCTTCAATAGTACATGTACGATAACCTAATAAAACATATTTTCAAAAGTCTTTTAAAATGTCAATTCCATTATCTTATGTCTGAAATTTAGTTAGAAACATTGTTTTCGTTAGTATTCTTTGTGTCTCTAAAAGCCCGGGTAGAGCGTCGAGTCCGGTTACCTTTCTGATAAGCACTTCATTTATTCAATTGCTCAAATTTACAAATAATACAAAATAATCAAATGGATAATTAAATAACAATAAAAAAGTCATAGGGATTATCTTTAAAAGAGTAGACACCCCATACAATACATATCACCATTAATTCATTTAATCAAAAGATGTGATACAAAAATTTATTAACATCCACTTTAAAATCACTGGCGATCCGTGCAATCTGATTGGCTCTCAGCAGTGTGATTAATTCCCAAATCGCATCATTTTTTGCTCTAAATCGCATCTGTTCCAAATCGCGCCAGTCATGTTCTAAATCGCATCATTTTTGTTCTATATCGCATCATTTCTGTTTCGAATACAAAATGAGAAGTAAAAGCCTTTTTGTTTCGGCTTTTTAACAAACCGGCTAGTTGATCAATAAAATATTAGTACTGATCGAATTTCAATATGGCTATAATAAAGTGGTAATTGATCTTCGTGCCGTGCAATTTTGGTCTGAAATCATACTTGTGATTTCAAATCGAACTCGCGCTGCGCGCTCGTCCGATTTTCAAATCACACGTATGATTTCAGACCAAATTGCACTCCACTCAGTTCAATTACCATTATTAATATCTAAATACCACTATAATATTAGCGAGGGAAAAGAGACGAAATTTCGCGACGACACCACTGGTTTCTTTGCAGTCTGAGAAACGAGCGAAAAAATTCCATACTGATGACGCGACACCATGACCCATAGACTGGAAACACCTTTCATAATAAATGGCTGCTATTAAAGCTTCTGTTGGCAAACTAGATGAAAGGTTGGTAAATACACTGTTTAATATGAAAATCATGCTCTGAACACACACAAAAAAATTGTTTACCAAGCTTGAGTTTTAGTTTTAAATCATAAAATTTGACCATAAAAATACACCCTTATAACAAACATAAAACGAGGCTAAACTTTTACCCGATTTTCAAAACCACATTTGATTGGAAATGTTTTCCCAAATTAGCAAACTGTAATTTCCTCATTATAAGGAAAAATAAATAAAAGATAGTGGCTTCCTACATAAAACACTTTAACTTAATCAATTATGGAAGCTATTAAGCGGAATACGTGTGGCGTTCACTAGTGTGTTCCCATAGCAAGCAAAAAAAATTAAATGCCTTAGGTCCCGGAGTAGTGAATCGATAAAAATCAGTATCGATTTATTAATCGATAAATCGATAACAATCGGTAAATCTGATTTGATTGATATCGATTGTATCGATCAATTGGTAGAAATCGATGAAACTCACGTTTCGTTCATCGATTTATCTCGAGTTTTATCGATTTCACCGATTTATATCGGAACAGCATCTGTTCATCTGTGCATCAAAAAATGAAAATCAATTCATGCAAACAGTGAATTAAATTGACAATTGAGTTGCAATTGAGAGTAGAAGGATCAAACAAGTACCACTTTTCAAAAAATCTTATCTTTTCTTTAAAACCAGGTCCCAGTTGTTCCAATGTTGGATAGCGCTTTTTACTGGATAAATCACTTTCCAGCGGATAACTATAAGGGAAAATAATTGCTTTATCTGCTGGATAGATGTTTATCCGATGGATAGCACTATCCAACGTTTGAAAAGCTGGAGCCAGGTTTCAAATTTTTCATTCATTCATTCATTCTTTATTTGCCATATATACAAAATTTTACAACTTAAGGTTGGAATAATGAGATTAAAGAAAAAGTAAATGGCGAGGAGACCTAAAAGAAACCACGAGGCTTATAATGAGTCAGGTCTCCTAAACTTAGGATAAACTAGTCTTGATAATATTTTCTTGTGATTGCTGATATTGGCCGGGTTTATAGGCACCCAGGTTTTTACGATTTAGTTTTGCCACCCTTTCGAAATAACGTTAGTGTAGTTCAAGGTGTAGTTGCATGCCCAAGTAGACAACAGATAAAAATCGAAATCAATAAAATCGTCAGCAATCAAGTGATTTTTAAAGATTGATAACGAAAAACGGTGAAAATATTTTTAGGGAAATCATTTAGCCTAAATTTCAGATATTGTCTCAAGTCAAAGAGATGTCTGACATTTAGGCTACGAAACCTTTATCTAAGGTTGTATTTCTCGTGATATTTGCTTGGAGAACTGAATCTAATTAAACCGAACCGTTCTTTCTTTGTTATATACAAAATAAAGGGTTTTAGAGAGAAAGTTGCGTGTCTAATAAATTCCACATTTCTCAATTTAACGTTTGTTGATCAGTTGTTACTCGTGGATGTGTTTTCTCAGCTGTAATATCTAACTTATGCCAGGAAAACAACAATACCGCACGTCCGTTATAAATCGTGCAAATCATCAAAATATTGATTTGAACAGATTTGACACTGCATTTTTGACAAGTGTGAGAAAAAAAAAAAAAACAACAACAACAACAACCTTTGGAGGAAACAAACTGGTAAGATCAGAGTGAATACATGTAACCCCAAAACATTGTGAACAGGGATTGATATTGACAGTAAATTAAAAAGTCTTAAAACTGTGAAGTAGATGCAGATTGACAGTAACTTTAATAGCTTTTATTACCTGTACCAGATCAAGTGGCAAAACAAAGGAATGTTATTATACAGCCTAAGGTTCTTCAAAATAAAACAAAATAGACAGTGTGTTTTATGGTTAATGCTTTCAGGAGAATAAGGGTTTACAGATTTAAGTAAAAATGTATGCAGATAGAAAAAGAACAGTCAAAAGCCTCATGAAGATCTGTAACAAAACTGACGATGATTTTTAGAGTCTACGAATCAATAAATCCTTGGTTGAATTTCGGAGGACAGCAGTTTTAAGAGTCATGACAAAAATAACCTGGCTCCAGAGGTCCGTTCTCGAAATTCCTAGGATAAAATAAGGAGTCAATAAGCTGAGCTCACGGTTGGAAAAAAGTTCCCGCTTTAGCGAAAGAAGAAAAAACATCTGGCAGCCAGAGTAGGCGAAAAAAGCAGTGAGAAAAGAGGGGCATCTAAAAATCAAGTCAAGTTATCAAGTGCTGCGCACGTTAAAACTTTGAAATTTGAAATAAAGAAAGTCATTGAATAGCAAAATAAGATCGCTGTATCCAAATATCCTTCTACCGTATTCCTGTGGCTCAGCGCTTGTGCGTTTATTCATGGTTATTTTTAGCTTCTTTCCATGTGCACATCGAGTTCGTCTTTGCCGCCATTTTGATTGTTTTCCACCAGTCTCAAGATCTCTTACCCAGATCGTCGTACCCTTGTCTTTGCTTGCCAGTGTGAATAAATTTCCGCTCTCCGTGGACAAATCAGTCACGTGATTTCTGCTGTGTGCGAGAGTCTTCTCTCCTGCCTCCGCCATATTGGAAAGCAAGAAGTCCCTGGGGACGAGGTTGATTAATCAGTTTTTATTTCAAGGATTGCACTACACCGAAATTGAGGCCAGCGGACAGTGTTCTCATTTTACGCCCTCTCCCCA
>JBBMOI010000008.1:23280000-23290000 GCA_038088405.1 Porites divaricata | reverse complement strand
CTAAAGGCCGCTGGGATTCCTCTTCGTTTAGCAGTCTTAAAAGTTTCCATCTGTACTCTGCGGCGTTTAACAATTTCAGTCGGTAGGTCTCGGAACATTTGAACCTTTGATCCTTTCAAGCGGTGTCCCAGTGAAAAAATGTTTTGCACATCTTTATACCTCAGGAAACGTGCAAGAATTGGACGAGGCTTCCCATCTTTGGTTTTTCCTGTGCGGTGGGCACGTTGAAATTCTACATTCTGAGCATCTACAAAACCCCAGTTCGCTTTCTAGAAAGTCTCTTAAAATCTCCTCGGTGTCTTCAGGTTGGTCTTGAGGTCCTTCTTCGATATTCACAAACTTGATGTTTTCGCTTCGAGAATAGGCCTCAAGATACAAGCATTTTGACTCGGTCTCCTTTACTGCTTCTTCATGTTTTTGCACCTTCCTCGTGAGCTCGGTAATTTCTGCCTGTGCCTCTGCTACCTCCTGAGACTTCTCCTGTAATTGTTTTGTAGCAAAGTTGGCGCCATCTTTCAAATCGTTTATGTCCTTCTTGGCTTCTTCTTTGAAAGCTTCCAACTCCGTCGTTGGTGTTTCTAGCTTTGCCAGTTTGGATTCAGTTTTCTTCAAAGACAGTTCTATCGTGTCTAGCTTTTCTAGCTTTTCCAAAATCTTTTGTACTTTCGCAGTAATCTCCTCCGACATATTAAGAGCTGTCATTACTTTATCTTCTTCTTGTTCGGGTCCTTCTGTGAGCGGTGAATCGTACTTCGCAGGTTTTTTCGCCTCAGGCGATGTGGTTGAGTCGTCTGAGGAGTCCGATGATCTAATCGTTCTTTTGTTGAGTAGATTATTGAAAAATTCGGCCATTAGCCACCATGCAAAGTGTAAAGTTTGCGGACAGTCACATCGAAGGTCTTTACTCCGCCAGGAATATCTAAACTGGAAAAAAACAGTTCCCACATGTTTTGAAAAACACACTCTAGCTGTAGATATAACAACACGACATAGCTTGCTTATATCTGAACATATTTCGAAATGTCAAAACAACTTCCAAAAAATATATAGTTAATTTTAAATTAAAAGTCATAATTATAACAAAATTCTCAAATCTGATTGGCTATCAACTGTCTTGATTTTTAGCACTAATAGGACAGTGTAACAGGACAGTGGACAGTACGCGCCATCGCGCGCACGCATTTAAATGACTTTTTCTGGAATTTCTTTTTTTTTATTTTCAAGAGAGCTAAAACATTACCCATTTTGTTATAGTTGTGATTAATTGGTAACAAAGCTTCGTTTAGTCCAATTATGTCTTTAATCATCTTCGTGATAAACAAATTTTGTTAATCACTCGTATGACTAAAGACCGAATTGGACTCCACTCAGTCCTATTACAATTATATATACCCTTATTGTTATATTCCTAGACTTTCACTCAGCTAAACAGGGACTGCCATTGGTTGATTCTTGGTCACGTGGCCTTGACTAAAATCAAATGTATCCCGATTGCGATACATTAAGCATGCAATGTGCCCGCTTGGGATACATTACAGCACGTGATCAAAGCATGTTTGAAAGTGGCGTGACAGAAGGCGGGAAAACCTTCTGAGAAGAGCTCATAACATCAGCTGGAGAGACCATGCCACACTTGACAGGATCTCTTGAGGGCTAACAGATCTCTCTTTGAGACTCAAGAAAAATTGTCTTCTGTTTGCTGTTCATTGCTATCGGCCAGATAAAGACTGAAGTAATCGCATCTCTCATTTTCTGGCGCTTTGTGGGCAGAGTGCATTTACGTAACACACCCCGAGGTAGAGTTTCCGAGGTAATTGCTAAGGATTCAGGTCTTGATGTGATGGACCTGACTACAGCAAAAGGAAATCGTGTCAACCACTCCAGTGGTTGAAGGATGATGATGACGGTCAAATTGAAAGGAAGAATACGGTTTTGATGGGAGAATATGAATAAGCGAAGTTTTATCAGTTTATGTCATAAAAATTCTAAAATATAAATATGTGTATGGAAGCGGGTTTGTATCTATAACTTTAAATTTAAATGGGGACGATCAATGGCATCTAAACTAGTTTAAGAATGTACAGTCACATAAATGTTCAAATTTTAATAAATAACCAGAAGATCAGTCAGTTTTTGAAAAGAACTATTCAACTATTCAAGACGACTTTGATAATATTTATTCGTTAATTGATGTCTCTCATCTCTAAATCACTGGAGCCTGTCCAGGCGCTTTTTAGTTGTTACCTTGATTCTCTTCTATTTCTATAGAAACATAGAGTTGTTAAACTCATTTTAGTAGTTAAACGGTAGATATAGGCATATTTTTATCCCCTAAAAATTTTTCATCTGTTTGGATCAAGCTGAAAGTCTAGTGATCCGAAAATTATAGGGATCAAAACTTACCTTTTCGAAAATTTCAGCCAGAAAAAAGGCTTCCGAAAATTATAGGTGACCTTTTTAGGGTAAAAATCCGTTAAAAATGAGCAATTATACCGTTTGTTAGATGCTCCAAAATCCTAGAAGAGGCAGGAAAGCAAGAAATGTTACAACAAATGTGCCGAAACTTCTAGATCTCAAATCGTCTTCCGAACAGATGTTTTCCGAAAATTGACGTTGGATGCCCTGAAAGATAATTACAAGCGAGTTATCATGGAATGAGCACATTAAGGAAACTGTAAAAAAGGCGACTAAACGTTTGTATTTCAATTCCTAGTTCAGCTTAAACGGGCAAAGCTTCCATGTAGGGACTTAGTCCTCTTTTATGCCACATGCATAAGATCAATCCTAGTTTATGCAACGCCTGTTTTCTTTTATGCTCTGCCCAAGTATTTACAGCGTGAGCTGGAGCGCGTCCAAAAAAGGGCATTATTAATGATTTGCCCCAGTCTGTCTTATGACGAGGCACTTAATGAAGCTGATATTCCAACCATTATTTCATATTGCGAGGACATATGTGACAAGGTTTTTAACGCTGCCCTCGTCAACAAGGATAACAAACTTAACAAGTTATCAACTGAAACCAATAAGGCTCCATCTTTACTAAGAAATCACCGACACTTTGCACTTCCAAAAAGAAGACGGACCGTTTTAAGAGCACTTTTACTTTTTCATCGTGCCTAAAGTACAATTAAATGGTTCGGTTTGAATGCTTTTATATATAGCTTAGAAAATACACAATTTCACAAGTATGATTTCAGACCAAAATAGCACGGCACGAAGTTCAATTACCACTTCATTACAGCCATTTTGAAATTCGGTCAGTACTAATATTTTATTGATCAAGTAGCCGGTTTGTTAAAAAGGCGAAACAAAAAGGCTTTTACTTTTACTATAATGTGGACGTTCACTTGTAAACAGAAAATCTGGGGGGAAAATTGGTTATATTTGAGGCCCTGTTTAAAAGCCTTCCCTGTTTTCAATGTTCATGAAGCTTGCAAGGTATATTTATTGACAACTGATCTCGGGATTTTCAAATTTATAAAACAAATTATTGAGCGGTTTTTTGAAAAATGCGAAATTTGTAGGCATGGACCAAATTACGTGCAAAAACTGTAACAAAAGCAGCTGAATGCAAGTTAATAAAATTCTTCTTACTCACGATCGCCCAGAGCAATTCCTCTCTTTTTTTGTAGGAGGTTTTCAATGGAATCAAACCACTATGAGATGAAGCCGCGTTTCCAAAGCTTACCATTTTCTTAAAAAAATTAGCTAATTGTGTGGGAAGCATGGTATTTCGCTGTTTTTATGATGCTTAAAACTTTGTTTCAAAATATTTCGAAAACGCTCTCATAGAATTTGTTCAACCTTTACCATAATTGAGGCAATTATGGCAGGCACAAACTCCCTTATAAGCGATTTAAAAAAAAAAAAAAAACTCCTTGTGCAGAGAAACACAAAGATAAATAAAAAACGTAATGGCTTCGTTACGTTGCCATGGCGACTCCAATTGCAATAAAACCCAGATCGTAAGAAATTTTCATCTTTATATAATACAGTTGTGGTAATCTTTTTTCCATATCTTTCCTCATGGCGACGTAGTTAATGCTCAAACTTGGGATGTATCCCCCCTAAAAAATCCAGTCGAGCCACCTAAACTCGCTTGAAACGTAATGTATGACTCTTATCACACTCGTTCTTGTAATGGATGACTTACTAATAGGTGGAGAACCTTCAAAAAATAATTAAATAAAAGAAAGAAAAATGTTCTTTCTTTTAAATGACATGCAGCAATTTGTCCACAAGTTGCATCGTATCACAAGCCCTGTCCCTTTAATATGACATCTTGCGTTTTTTGTTTCCATGGAGAAGCTAAGGCAACTATGGCCTTCACGTTTCCAATATTTTACATGTTTTTCTTATTAATTCCCTCCTTGGAATTGAATTTCCAGTTAAAAACTACCAAGCAGTTTATTTTTAATTAGTTATGTTTCCAAGAAAAGAAACAATAATTTCTGTTTGCATTGCACAATAACGGTGCCGAATCCATCGTGACTTTGAGATTCCATGGCTTAAATACTCAAGTGCTTGTTACTGCTAAACAATTTCGTACCTTATCGCTGTATGCTCATTAAAGATATAAGCCACCATTTGCAAACCAACAGAACGATCGATTGGGTTTTCAGTGCCAGCCAGTTTTTAATGTACCATTTACCGAGAGAAGAAAAAAAAGAACAGATAATGATTTATTGTTTCACTGTTAATGATGACTTTCTGCCTCACTGAATGCGCAGAAAACGACAATATCTTCACTTTGCAACAGAATACTCGCAAAACAAACATTATTGTTACTCAAGAATGTGATGTAATATAACCAATTCCGACACATGGGAAGGCAAACTTTTCCCTTACCTCGGAACGTGCCATTGAAGATACCATGAATGGTTAGCGTACTTTGAGCCGTGCTAACTAGTACAAAAATTTATTTAACTCAATAAAAACACAATTACATAATGGCTGACTATTGCTCTTGAAGAAGATTCTAAAGATACTTTGGATAAACCAGCATGTATTTGAGTCCGACCTCACCGGTGTACGAGTGTTTCTATATTTAAGCAGATAACTCTTTTTTGCAGATCAAATCGACTCCTTCGATATGGGCATAAACGAATATTGGTACTTACTAACCATATCACAGGAAGGGAAAAAATATCTTGAAGACCTTACTTCTAGATCATTTCATTTCTCTTCAGCGTTACGTAGTGGTTGTTTTTGTTAGTAAAGTGACATTGAATAGAAGGTCTACAAGCCACAGGGATGTCTTCCAAAATTTTCATCCTTATTTGCTTGGTTGCACTCTTGAATCCAGTCTGGGGTAAAGCCTTACCTCAGAAAGATGGTAGGCTGATTTTATTAGTGATTTTATCATACGTTCTTGCAATTTGAACTTATATAAAACTACTCAACAACACTTCTGCATGCTGGAGAAACTTATCCCTTTCAAAGGTTTAAATGAAGGGAAGAATTACACAAAATTATATGCTTTGATTTATCTTGGTTGGTTGGTTTTTACTCCTTTTACCTCATTTTTCCTGTCTCTCATGTGCCAATTTCATATTAATAATTAAAAAGAACAATCGGGTTTGCTCTGGAGTTCCCCTGACTTACGCAAAGCGTAAGCCAAGACTATGACAATTTATTTTACAATATAAAGAAAATTAAGGTATCAAACATAGTTTTACAATCGATGTGTGTATGAAAAGTGAGCACGAGTAAGCGTCTTGGTAAAGGTGGTAAGAAATCAATATATTGGATCATCAAATCGATCTGCCCCATGGTAGACGAATCTGTCATGCTTTTGAGATATCTGGGTAAATACACTGTACTGATCCTTGCTATATAAAATACTAAGGCCATTTGTTTATAATGTGTCGAACATGGATAAAAAACTGAAAAGCTACAGAAAAAAAAATTATCGGTCAAGATTTTCGACAGCAATGGTTAATTCGATCGAGTCATAGAAGTGAATAAAAAGACGTATTATTCTAATATACACATTGCAGCACTTTAAATTGAAGGTTATAAAAAGTGCGGGATGTCCGTGGAAATGAAAGAAAACCTTAGTAGAGGATCATGTTTGTTTCTTCTGAAAACGGCACTTAAACAGCGCGGTATATGTTTTGCATTACATTCATCGAGAAGTGTCCACTAAAAAATAAACAATGCAACAACTTAATGGCAAGCTACTACTCTTTTATATCATTTTTTTTTTCTGCGAGGATAGAGAAATATAGGAAAGTGTACACAGAGCAACGATCTCTATTCAAGTGGCATTCCACGAATTAAGGAAAAAATAAAAGCTGAACAATGCAAAATTATTGATTATAACATAGCGCGCGTGCTTGCCCAAAATAAGTCCTGTTGAGCCGCTATGAACAAAATCTTTATTTACGCACGCCCGTGCGTAAATAAGATGACGTAAGCATTTTTTTTAACCTGGCTGCAAAGTTGTCGTCTTTTAAGCTGCAGTGCAGTTTTCCTTCTCTTTAAAATATGGAAGAAACCAGCGATGAACTGCCTAATTTTCAATCGGCATTGTCCTTTTACGTCCTGATCCAAGAGCGGCTGCAAAAATAAAGCCGAATTAAAAAAAAACTCGCAACTTGTGCGTTTCGCAAATTTGTCGGAAGACCACCTGCAGCAAATTTTGGCCGAGAGACATTCACTGGGAACAGAAAAGACAGCAATTGGTCATTAACAACAATTAAAGGTAAAATTTACGTTTTATTGTTGTTTTTAAATTTGTTATGCACTTTTGTTATCGCCGAACAATCCGACTAAATCAGGAAAATTTCTCTTGCAAAAACAAGACAAATTACACAAGAAGACATAGTAATTTTTTTTGCTCATAAAAACAACTGCTGGCAGGTCTTCTCAAGTAGCCTTAATGACCAGCTATTGTCGTAAATGATTGTAAAGTAGAATGACAGTCGTCTTCGCCAAAAATACAAGTTTTCTGGATTTCGCCGAGCAAAAGATAAACATCCTTTCAGCGCCGGATCCAAACCATACTCCACGACGTGTTACGAACATGCGGGTATTTCAACTTTAGGTGGACTTTAAGACACTTTCGTCTTTGTTTCTACTTAGTTTCAATTGATCGTTAACAAATAAATAAGCAAATTTATTTTCTTTCAAACTAGGCGATTGTGGCGTGTTTGTAACCAGCCAGTAGAAGCGTTTGTTTTTCTGTGGCTCGCGTTACAAGAATTTTACAGTTAATCAAAGAGCAAGCATTTTTGTCAGCTATGTTATAAAAGAATTTGCTCATGCTTTTAGCTGTGCGTATATCGAGTTATGGATGCACTTGGGAAGTTTGGAGAGCACTCAAGAAGCTAGAGTTGCACTCGGCTATCGCCTCGTGTAACTCTTACGCATCTTTCGTGCTCTCTAAACTTCCCGCGTGCATCCATAACTCGATATACGCACGCTAAGCATGAACAAATTCTTAACTAACAACTAAAATCAAACAAAAAAATCCAATGAAATATGTACAACAACAACAGGCTAGTTTCATTCAAGAGTGCGAGTAGCGCGGCTGTGTACGTTAGAACTTTTTTTTTATATAGAGGAAACACGAAAAAATGTTTATAATCCTAAGCCTGTGTATTAAACCTGATACTATAATAAAGGACAATACATGTCCCAAACAAATATTGAAAAGATGCCGATGATCGTACGTGACGGGAAATATTCACTCCCAAAATCGGGGGGAAGGTAAAACCAGATAAAAATAAATAAATAAGTAAATAAAGGTTACTGAAATAAATAAATGTTCAGTGTTCACTAGAGATGGAGTTGCTAAAAGGCAGTAAATCTTAAGGTCTTTCTTTTACTTTACTACAACGCTTGCATGAAATTTCAAAAACGCAACCATCTATAAATACAGTTCCTTTTATGGGACGTTTTTCTCAAACATAAACCAAATAAACAAACCATTAAACCAGCTTTAAATTACAAAGCAGTCTTCACAGCAGCTGCATTTCATTTTGTGGCAGAGCATTGGAAGTTGAAGGGTTAAAATAACACTAAGCTTCAGTTGTCCGTAAGCGAAATTGCAAGATATTGCAAAAGACTTAACACTCGTGTACGTTGTTACGGAGCCGAGTAAGTGCCATGTAAATTTTGTGCTCGATTTTTCCTCTCTCGACTTTTTTCTCGCCTTTAAGCTTTTTTCCCGACTTTTCTCTCGACTTTTTTTCGATTTTTTTTTAGCGCTGATCACATACAACAAAGGGTCATTCATGGGTAGACGTGCTAAGAGACATGGGCTGGTTTGATTCTTGACTTTGTAACTATTTTATTCAGTATCGTTGAAATTATAATAGCGTCCAGTTTGACCTCCGTCCTTTCTATCTTACAACAAGGCAATGTTGATCTAGGAAAACTTGTGAATGTCAGGTTGGAAAAATTAAAACCTTTCCAGTCTCAAAATGTTCAGGATAAGATCTCTTTGAAATTCATTCTCAATTAACATTTCCTGGCTCAGCATTAACTTGTTGTAAGACAGGAAGGTAAGGAGGTCAAACTGTCCGGAATTACATTTTCAGCGGTCAAAAAGGTCGGAAAAAAGAGTCAGGGAAAAAGTCGAGAAAAAAATCGGGAAAAAAGTCGAGAAAAAATTAGAGAAAAAAGTCGGGAAAAAGTCGAGAAAAAAGTCAGGAAAAAAACTTAAAGGCGAGAAAAAAGTCGAGAGAGGAAAAATCGAGCACAATATTTGCATGGCACTTACTCGGCTCCGTACGTTGTAGTTCTATTTCATCCTAGGTTTAAGTTTTTATTTTCCTTTGTTGTGGGGTATGTTTTGTATAAGGTAACGAGTTTAAAACAGAGAAAAATAAAATTTAAAACAAGGATTAAAATTGGACTACATACAATATATACACCTGTCAAAGTTTTGCCCAATCTGTGACTTGATTGGCATGACTAAGATAAAGCAGAGTTTTTTTATTTTTCAAAGTTTTTTGTTGCTAGTCAAACAACAACAACAACAACTACAACAACCAAAATAAAGAAAGCATAAACTCCATTAGTAACCACTAAAATGGTTAACTTTTTGCCAGGACAAACGAAAGCTGCTCATCTTAGACTTCCTACACCTCCTTTGTAGTCCCCTCTCACACTCCCCGAGAGTCTGTGTGGACAGACGGCTGATATTACAACAATTTTCTCTCGTCGATATAGCGTCTATTCGCCGCGTGCGGAAGTTCTCCTATTAATAAAAAGTCCTGATAATTATTGCAACGCTTTTCATAAAAACAGCAACAATCTTGGACAAAACTGTTGAGAAAATTGTATACTTGGACAGCATTTTTCTGAACATCGTAGCTGTACCGGTTCTTCCCTCCCCCCCTTCCCTTGAAAGCAATGTTGTTATGTATTCAAAAGAAAGCCTGATCCCTGGGCGTTTGTGGGAAGCAACATTGAATTGGGGGAAGGGGTTTTCTTTCCGCAAAGGCGTCGTTTTGGAAATAGTTTTATTGCGTAGGAAATTGGACATGATGGGGAAAACTTTCTCAAGTAGTTTTGTCCGGATTGAAGCTATGATTACATTGGCTAGTCGGTGCTAGAGGACAACCAATTATGATTATTCTCAATATTTAAAAGAACATGAAGCCAGCATTATTAACTGAAGGACAATGGAGTCATGCGGTGTTGTTGGGATAACTGCCCACGAATTGGCTCCCAAGTAAACTGTAGACTTACTTACCAATAAAGAATCAACCAAGGAGATGCAAAAATACAAATCTGAACTTATGGCAAATCTGTGCTCCCATGAGTGCTAATTACATGTACGTGCAGATATGGCTCAATTATCATAAGCATACTGGACTGACAAATTAACTATGGTGTAATTTAAACACATTTTTTACTCTTCGTTTTCTAGTTATAAAAGATGAATATGGCGACGCTAACATAGACGATGATGACCATGACAGTGGAGATGACGATGGCGACGTTGATGATGATGAGGACAGTGGTGATGACGATGGTGATGATGACG
>JBBMOI010000008.1:23252500-23277500 GCA_038088405.1 Porites divaricata | reverse complement strand
GCTCATTTGATCGAAGTTGAAAAGTGTTATTTTTCTTATGAAAAAGCACAGCCATAGCAATACATGTATTTCGTTAAAAATGTTTTTTTTACGAAGCAGGAGTAAAGATGTTTAATTCAATGTTAGAATGTCAGTTTTGACGGAAACTTTTGGTGGAAGCCAATTTTTAAGTCATGATTAACAGTTTTGATCTTAGTATGTATTAAAGAGAAGTCCAAAATGAAAAAGCAAACCGAGTTTTGTATTTACAATGTTTATAATCTGTCACTCATATAGTTTCGTTCGCATTTATTAGTTACTTATCTACCTGCGTCCGTCCGCCTACAAGATACTAGTTTTCAAATAATCGCAGGCTCAAGTTCATTTTTTTTTAAATGTATAGGAAATAAGTCTTGTTATTTTATGGCTGAGTCTGTTTTCGCCATGCGTTTGGTCAATTTGCGGTCCGTAACTTGCTATACGGACCAAAATTTCAACGAAAATGCTCATTTCGGAGCTCTAAATCTCTTTACCTCGAGAAAAAGGTTGAAATTAAGTTACAAGACGTCTATCAACCTTGAGGACTTAGATTTTGACTTTGTCCTTCAACATTTTAAACTGTGTTTATTTGTGAACGAATGGGATGAAGAAACTAACTCGTAATCTTATCGAAGACGATTCTAGACAGTGTTTGAAAATTTTATCGTAGTTCCCCGGCTTGAAGACAAAAATCGACTGGCAGAGATTCGAGATGTTTTGCCTAAGAGAAAATGAGTAATTCCTTCGACAAATATGATAACAAACAGGCCTGCACCAGATCATCTTGACGAGCTTCTTTGTCATTTGCAGTGTTTTTCCAACGACCAACGAAAGAAAGATAGAAGCGAATCCGAGCCAGACGCAATGTCCAGTTTTCAAAAGACTCCAGCGTCACGTTGGCGAGTGAATACTTACAATGCTCCTAGTTTTGACCGAATATACTTAAAAATATGTCTGTAAACCCTGAGGACTGAGATGTTGACTTTGCCTTTCAAGATTTTAATCCAGCTTTGTTTGAACGAGAACGAAGCTGATAGAGAAACTGAATCGTAACCTTTCCTTCGAAGAAAATATGGTCCGTGTTTGAAAATTTTAACGCAGATCACGCTTGAAGACGAGAATGAACTGGCAGAAATTCGAGAGGATTTCCCAGAAAAATTAACGAGCGAACCCTTCAACAATGACAACAAACTTACCTTGAAAAGCTTCTTTGCCTTTTTCAGTGTCTTTTTTACAAGGACCAACGGAGGAAAGATGGAAACGACTTCGAGAAAGACACAGTGTCCGGTTTCCAAAATACTCCAGCGTTACATTAAAGAGCTAAAACTTACAGCGCTCTTAGTTTTGACCAAATAAACTTTTTCAACATGGCGAATTTGTTTTCACTTTCTCGGAAACCCTTTGTTGTGTGCTATAAGTATTGGGAAAACTAATTGCACTATCAACTCGATAGAGATTGATCCAGTGGATGGCACTATCCAGCCTTTGAATAACCTAGGCCTGTTCTTTATCGGCGGCGCTAAAATGCAGGACACAGGTCACAGGTTACAGGTTACAGGCCACAGGTCAGGTTACAGGCCAGGATACAGGTCACAGGTCAGATCACAGGCCACAGGTCAGGTCACAGGTCACACACAAAAACAATAGGACACTCGAGAAATTGGACTGCCGTTTTACTATACAAAAATAAAATAAGCCAAGGAAACTTGACGATATTTTTGTCCTTTAAACATATTAAATTCCACCCATGCTGATCATATGGGATATCCAAACTTGGTAACGAAATCCCAAAGGTGTGCAAAATCATGTGATTGGTACGAAAAACAAATCACATGTTTTTACACTGAAAACGAAGTATTGTCGTGTTATTAGAATGTCATCTCAAAATAACCTATGCAGCCAAGATAACTTGGAGCGAGTCATTGACATGCAGTACTGTAATCCTTTGATGAATCTTTGACTCTGTAAACTGCTGATGTAAGTTGTAATGGCGGAATGCTCCCACCTAAGGGCCATGAGGCAAATCCAACAGAGTTATTTCAAGCTGTTGTACAACAGAACATGAGAGAATTGCAAGCTCTAATTGGGAGAAGAGCCGAGAAATATGGTCCAGCAACTATCCGAGAGGCCCAAATAGCAGTGTCTGAAGTTCTTGGCTGACTACACTTTAACACAGCAGCATTTTGTGGCTGGTACGAAGCGCGAGCAACAGGCTGCCATCTTCAAAAGAGATGGAAGACCGATCTAATGGCAAGAAGAATTTATGACGAGTAAAGTCTGAAGAAAGTTGCTGTATTTCAGTGGCCAAATAAGTTTTAGACTGTCCTTAAGTTTTTCTTCTCTTTTCCTGTCGAATGCTTTTCAAAACATCCACAAACACGTCATGATATTCTTAACGCAACAACCATTCGTTCTGAGATTCGTTTTTCTTACAAATCACGTGATTTTGCGTACCTTTGATTTTGTTACCAACTTTGGTTACGCTGTAACTCAAGTCCTCCTTGCGTGATCAACGTGAATATATTTTCTCATGTGTGGAATTTGGTACAGTTCAGAACAGAAAAAGTATAATCGAGGTTCCTTGGCTTGTTTTATTTTTGTATAATTTAATGTCAATCAAGAACAGTTTTGTCCAGTGTCCTATTGTTTTTGTGTGTGACCTGTGATCTGACCTGTGACCTGTGATCTGACCTGTAACCTGACCTGTGGCCTGACCTGTGACCTGCACTTTAGCCCCGCCGTACTACTAATAAAAATAGTCATCATCATATATTATTTATTATAGGTGCATAAATATTTGGCTGAATAATAAATTAGTGAAAAAAGAAACTAATGTAAACAAAACAATCATGAATAGAAGAATAGATACGAAAATGAAATTGCAGTATAAACACAGCTAGGATATTTAATTTTACTTAAATATGTTTTTAATTCACTAAAACTATGGTTGAAATATTAGTCAGGTGAGCATAATAGGTATCACATTACATGGCATGACTTGTTATCACTAACTCCAGAATTAAAAAAGAAATGTTTTTACAGTCTGTGTCAATGTTCTTCAAAGAACTAGTATAGAAAAACGGGGAAGCTGACGACCTACATCTCAGATGAGGAAATTTTTATGACACAATCAATTTTACTAAACTGAAATGAAATTTCTTTCTCCTTGAAAGTTATAAGACTTATCTCTAAGTCCTCCATTCTACCCATTCTCTCCACTTCACTGATGGTTTCCCTCGGAATCCAGCCCAATTGATTGGTTTCACTGCCAGAAACGAAAACACCAATTGCCTTTTCACTCTTTCCGTTTCCTGTTCAGGCTTGCTTGCATTTTACAAAGTGTTCACAGTTGTACAGAGAGTTATACCTCATTTAAGTTGATGAACAAGAATACTCTCCATTATCGGCTTTGTCTAGCAAACTCTTAAGAAATTCTAACAAAAATGGCCACCGGCTCAGCTGTGTTGTAACGTGTTTTGATGTCATGTACGCCACATTGAAGCTTCCCACCTAAACCTTGCTAGTGGACTGGGATCAATATTGACACGAGTTACCAGTATCTTCTGCGTAATTTACAAAATGGCGAACAGAGTTGGCTAGCAATGTAAAAACGTTTATTCAGTTAAGGGCTAAATGTAACAAGTCTTTATGAATCATGGCTTCTGGTTGCCAGCTTCACTACAATGTAAGCCAAACAGGATGTCACGTTGAACCAATGTACAGATCGTCTAGTACCAGGTATTTTTACTGCAATCAGTATGTGGAGTATTTAAAGGATTCTGGCTACATCCCAGACTTATATTTATTGTAAATCGTTAGCTAGCTTAAAAGAAAAAAAAATAACATTCTGTTATTATGTTTTTGTATTTCTTAGAAGTATAAGTAAATTTATTATTTCATGAAAACTTTTTCGTGCATTCACTGTTTCTACTTTTACTTAATGTCACTTACTTTGTGGCCCAAGCTGGCCCAAAATACTAGCAATCAATCTGGGTTTCTCTAGACCCTGTGACCCCATGCCTCTGGAATTTCTGCAGTGCTTAGCATTGTAGCCTTTTTGTTAGGTAACTAGTTGTTGCATGTTCAGGTTGTTCCTGGTAGTTCCATTGACTGTCCATTAAGTACTAACAAAAACTTCATCAAATGTTAGTGGTGAAATACCCTCACCACAGAGGCTATTGGAAATTCCAGAAGGATGGGACTTACAAATCACTATTGTTTAAAATGTTTGAAATCCCCATTTTTTGGTGTCGTCCCTTTGTGGATTAATTGTGAAATTACCCTGAGAGTAGCTAGGATGAGGTATTAAAATTGGTGTCCACTTCGCAGTGGCGAGAGTGGGCGAGTTTAGGCGAGATAAGGAAATTTGAACATAATCTCAAGCTGCGAGTTAGGGCGAGTTAAGGCGAGTTAAGGTCCCAGGGTAGGCCTACTCAAAGCGTTGGTTGTTATCTTGTACTGTGATGTTTGATTGTTTGATTTACAAGTTAGAGTGTTCTTTTACTTCGCTTTTCAAAAACACGCGAGTTCTGTAGTTCAAATGCCAACTAACGTTTGCTTTTTTCGCTGCCGTCAATCATCTTAGCGGATCTCTTAGGAAAAAGAATTTTACTTCTGCATGTTCAAAGGGTCCTGGTGTGTGATTTGTGATTGGTGGATATAATATCGATCAGTTTTGTGAGTTTCTGTGTTTCAAACAGGTTCCTTGCTTGTGATCGTAATTTAATTATGATTGACGGCAGAGAAAAACTCAACCGTGAAGTCGGCTTTTGAACTGCAGAGTTCGCGTGTTTTTAAAAAAGCGGAGTAATATTTTTCAAGAAAGTGTTACAGCGAGCTAGACTGTGTGTACTAGTCTTTTAAAATATAGATGATGAATTTAAATCCCAAACTACAAATTAAAGTAAAACTGCTAGAATAAATCGTATTGATAATTTTGCAAGGCGTTCGTAAATCATTTATAACTATCCTTATTAATCAATAACACGTACAACGTCAACTTATCGCCCTTTCAAAAAGAGGCTAATGAGATAATAAGCAGGCCATAATTGTTCAAGCCATCATAGGTTGTCTTCAGAAATAAAGGAATCGGAATTGATGTGAAAGTTAAAAATTAGGTCACAAATTCAAACGATTTAATTGAAGAATGAATTTATCACATCTGCCTGCCTTTCTGGGACTGTAGGCATTTTTACTTTCTGTTGTGTCTTAATGATTGCCTACTAGAGCTACAACCTCTTCATGCTCATTCCTAGGCCTTTTCTTCAGAGTTGACGAAGGAATATCTATCATATCAAATGTCAAAAGTAGTGCTCATTCTATAAGCCCCCGGCCGGTAACACAAGTGGAAAATAACGCGAAAGCGAAAACATAAAGCAGACTTCGCCACGAAGGTAGTAATGAATTCTCACGAAGTCCTAGCAAACACGGGCGAAGCACAGAATGCCGACCCACCAATACCAAAAAAATAAAAATATCTCACCCTGCAGTCGGTCTGAATACGTACGTCCAGAGTCTTTCGCAACTAGGGCAGAAATGTACGGAAGAAAAGGAATCCGTCCCGTCTCCTTGGCGTAGAAATGAAGTTCGAAGGCCTAGCACATGGCGAAACAGAATTTGTGTGCTCCAAGATAGCCGCGCTGACAGACTCACCAGACTGAATTTCACAACCGACATCTCACAGTGGTTACGGTTGCAAAGTGAGCACGGCCTGCTGTGACTGTACTGCAACTCTGCTGACTCTGTCGACGAAACAGCAGGCCGCGCTGAGGGAATCTTCCTGACCGGCGTTCATTGACACTCTTTGCCAACTGACAACTTTGTAAATATTATTCAGGTTTATATAACGCCTGTGAGTAGTAACTAGATAACAAATACAGAGGAGGAGAAAGTAAAATTACAGTAGTTGTATGGGGTTAAAATTGTGAGAATATTCAAATAAAAGTCAATGAAACTTACTCTGCAGTTGGTTGTTATTCTCCTTCAAGCTCAAACGACGTTCCGTGAGTGCTCCAACTCAACCTCCATACAATATAATGCACAAGGTAGGAGGTACAGGATGGCATCTTGGCCAGGATGCTCCCTTTCCAACACACCTTTTTCCACGAAATTCGAACTCCTACCGTTAATTCAAATATTGTTAAATGAATTATAATAACCAAAATGAAACGCGAGACAATAATAACAACCGGCGCGTGACACCAACAGTGAAAGAAGAGCCAAACCACACAAAGCATTGTGAAATCAACTTGAACGTACTCTCGCATCGTAAAACAACTTCCATCTCACTTCGCACCACAACAGATTCAAGAATAGAACAAAACAGGTAAGATTTTCTCTCTTATTTAATTTCCATATTCAGTTTACTAAAAAGAGCGTTGGTTCCCTATGTGTTTGGGAGCTCTGCTTTTAGCCTTGGTTAAATCTATATATTAAAATTTATTCGAAAGTGATTTAGCATGAAAGTACTATTTGTGGACACAATTTTTTACGTCTCCGACTTGAGACGGGGCAGTCTTTTCACATGCAGTCAGGATGGCATCTCGACCGCGATGCTGGTCATCCGAGCCACGCGAAGATCTAGGGGCACCTAACGAGATTTTTTTTCAAAACGACTTAAACTTAGCATCGTTGAACGTATTTAAGTATTTAAACGGTAGATATAGGCATATTTTTATCCCCCCAAAAATGTCACGTCAAGTCTAGTGATCCGAAAATGATAGGGATCAAAACTTGCGTTTCAGAAAATTTTAGCCAGAAAAAAGGTTCCCGAAAATTCTAGGTGACCTGTTTCAGGGGTAAAAATCCGTTAAAAGTGGGCAATTATACCATTGTTTAGATGTTCAAAAATCCTAGGAGAGCCAGGCAACCAAAAAAGTTTGCAAGAAATGTTCCAAAAATTCTAGATCCCAAAAATGGTCCTTCGAACAGATATTTTCCAAAAATTGACGTTGGGTGCCCCTGAAGATCTAGCCGCTTTCATCCTGTGCAAAAGGACTCATTTAGTCTCAGGCCTGCTCAAGGCTTTGATTTTAAGACGCTGAGTATGGAATCTGGAATCAAACCCGCGAGCCTCCAGCCCTGCGGTCAAGGGCTGTACCGACTGAGATTAGCTCAAGTGAACAATAGCCCTCCATAAAATGTATTTCAAACAGGGGAAAGATCACCCCTGGACACCCCGGGATGGATTTGATTTGTACAGTTCCCAGGCCTCATTTGCTTGACCGCACGTTGATCTGTCCCGGCCACTCCCCGGCGCAAGAAGTTTCGGTCTGTTTAAATGTATAGCGAGTTTATCAAACTCTGCTGGATTAATTTCTCTAGCTGGGAAAGCTTCATTGGTTTCTATATCTGATGCTGTCCTATTTCTGCCATCCTAGCATGTTTATTTACCTTTAGAGTTCGAATCTCGTGGGAAAAGTTGTGTTGGAAAGGGAGCATGGTGGCCAAGATACCATCTTGTGCCCCATATACATTTTGTGTATTATATTGTATGAAGGGTAAATTTGATCAAAATTATCACTGAAAAATTCGTTTGGGCACTAAGGACAGCAACAACTAACTGCAGCGGTAGGATCGTACTTTTAATTGCCCCATACAAACACTGTAATTTTACTGGCAGCGTACTATGGGCCTATCTCAGAGCCTGGGTTACCTGTGGTGAAATATGCAGAACTTACCGAGTAGTAGAGACCTGTATGGCAACCGTTTAACCGACCACAATATTAGCTGCGGTCTAAACACTTTGGATTTACTGCGTATTTCATTTCCGTAAAGTAGCATTTTTATCAAGGAGTAAACTCAATGGAAAAAGTTACATAATTGACGAATTTTCGTCAAAAGTTTTTACGATTTATTAATACTTTTCTCCTTTTGCTTTATGAATAAACAACACTCTCGAAAGCCGTCCTGCGAATGGAGGAAATTGCTGCCGTCGCTGTGTTAAATTGACATATCTTTAAAGTACCTTATTACTCTGGCGTACACGCAAAGTCATACCCCCACCGTGGTACAAAGGGGTGGGGAGTTGATGGAAACCCCTACCTCGGGGTTTTGATATGTTTTGATATATTTCGAAACGATTTTGCCTCCAAGAGAAAGCCTTTGACCATCTCTACAAAGATGAGATGTTTTCTGAGGGTGTTGGCGCTGCTGGAGGTCTCTGACGTCACAAACACCAAACATGGTCGCCATGATCTTGGTTGCCATCTTGGTTGCCATCTTGATTTTTATTAATTGACCATTACTAAACTTGTCTCAAAATGTAATCGAAGGATAAACGAAAAGCTACAGGGAACTTCAGAGAGTAGCAGTTCATTTTTACAAGATTGATTTCGGAAATATGTTTGATCGGCATTTCTTCACTTAATCTTAATAATTTATGACTTTTAAACCCTTGCCTCAAATTGCAGATATTGGTTTTCGCTCGTATCCGTTCTTAAAAGGACTATTCTAAGTGACTGCTGGCGCCAGGCGTCAGTCTATCGGCGGGTAAACTGGATACTTATTGTATAAACACCAATGGAAAAGATATCTGAACAAGTAGAAAATAACATGTTATTTTCACACCTGAAAGGATCAGCGTTGCTATGGTTACATAATAAGTAGGTTATATAATAGACGGTATTTCAATGCTGTTTATAAAATAAACAATATTACATGGTCACTTATTGAAGCGGTTTTGTTTTGACAAACAGCTCTGAATTGCTCTTGATGATGTTTAGTTGACATAAGGAGATCGTTTTCCATACTGACGTGTTTTGTCGATGCAAACAACAATAAACACTTAGATAATTTGTTTATTTCAGCTATTGCCGTCGATTTTCTAAGGAGTGATAATTCTGAAAAAAACACTCCAGCGCTAACAAATGGCTGCATAGATTATTTGTACTCATCACTAGTAAATCAAAATATCCGTTAAAATTTTACGATACGTTGCCCAGAAACGATGAGTGATCGGAATTGTCTAATTTCAAACTAGAGCAAACAATAGAAACTGAAGTTAGAGTGTTTCTTTCTCTTCGCACAAGTTAGTAGAAAACTACGAATAACACAAAAAAATCTAAGAAGTATCCAGAAAGTCTTAATTCTTTCAATGACCAAGAAAGTGCTTCTAAGCCATTTTCTATACCTTTTCAGACCTACATGTTTTATACTGTAACATCTATAAAGGTGAAACATGCTGTTAAAATTGTTTTGTATTATTTAGAAACTAAAGCTACAAAAGATAGCTACGTAGAGTTAGTTTTATTTTCTTTCTGCCATACAGGAGGTCCGCTTAGATATAAACTTCCCCTCCTTTTTTTTATACGTGATGACTGCACCAAGGGCACGGCTCTTTGTACCCTATACAGACAGGCCTAGGGCGGAAAAAAGTCCTTAATATGAAATGGAGAACTCATTTTGATTTTTCAAACACCACTACCTGTGTAAAACTCACTTCTGGCAAGGCCAAGATGTGAACGGGCAAAATCCTGACAAACATTGACCCACTGAATGAACAAAAATGAACTAAAGAGATGACGTGTAATTGAAAAAAAAAAAAAAAGATCCAGCATTTATCTACAGAAAATGCATCGTCATTGATTCAAAAGGACATACATAAATGGAAAAAAAAAAAAAAAAACTTAAGGAGCGAACACAATAACTAGCTAGATTAAAAAGTATTTAGTCTCTTTGACATCAAACGAAAAATACTAATTGTTATGCATGAATGCTAGTACTCTAAAACAATATTGTGAGTTCGATGTGCCACTGATATTCCAAACAAAGCTTTTGAATCTTGCACCTTAATCAATACATATGTGAAGGTCTTGGATATGACTTGCGAACCACCTTGAAATCTAGATTTTATCTTGTAATAGCGAACAAGACAACTGTTGTAAAGCAAGCAAAGTATAATTAAGAACAATTACTCGGAACACAAGTCGTATATTTAAAGTAAGTAATTCAGAAGCAAGAAACCAGAAGTAACAAGCAGAGGAATGACACAAGCCTCTGCTGCCTCTGCTGTCAGAAAGGTAGACTGATCATGACAGAAGAGCTCGTTTTTGACATCTTCACCCCATGACCAGTTAGTCCATAAGAAATGAACGGTTTAGTTTAATCAAGGGGCACCAAACGACCAAATGTTTCCAGATACGTCACACGTGTGTCAATTTTTTTTCTATTTTTTTAGAAGTCCGTTTGTTTAATTTATAACAAGACTAAAAACTAATTGTCTGTTCGGATGTCTTAGTAAAACTTAAGTGGTCTCGACAGTTTTAGGTTGCTTTTTGCCTATCCGAAACTGTCTGGTACCCTTTTGAAGAAAGCACTGCAGGATTAATCATATAGATGGAGATAAACTACCGAAACTATTAATTCTTATATGGAATTTACTGCGTGGAACTGAAATGTAAACCCTAGCAAAATTCAAAATAAAATATATGAATGAATAAATAAATAAATGAATTAGTGCATTAATAAAAGGGCGAGTTCTTCTAAGCTATAGCTACGTAGTGACCATGGACCAAGGTTTGATTGTTTCCATACTTGAAGGCTACATACGAGAGGACAAAGAGAGTTGCTATTTTTACAACTTGAGCTATTTCTTTTATTCATTCATATATTTATTATATTCTTTGGCGGATTCAAGATTCCGCTCCACTGACTTGTTTTATGTCCCTCAAAATAAAAGTGTATACTACATCACAGTTACTAGGTAAATCAAGAGATTTTCCATTTAGTACCTTATCGATATATTCGTTACTAAGTGAATCAACAAGATTGTTCAGTCCTAAGTACGTTGTTATTTAATAGATAGCATGACTAATAACATAAGATTGGTGAGAGGTTGAAGTGACTTATATTTCCATTGCATTAATCTCCCAATAATTAAAAACAATACACAATATAAAATGGCATTTCTGTGAGAAAAAAAAAACAAAACAGCAAAAACAAAAATAAAACGAAACAGTACAAACAAGAAGAGAAAATACTGGAGGCAAAAAACAAGAATTTTTTTAGAGCTCATAAACTGTCAGGCAGGCTTAATTGTCGTCATTAAAAAAGGACTAGCGTTTTTCCAAACATGATATTCTCTGTAACAATTATGTGGTCAATATGAGAGCGAAACAAGTATCTGAGTTTGGTGGGTTCTAGTGCTAATGTTAAAGGTTTTGGTAAGAAAGTCTCTTCTTCATCCCGAACTCTCAAAGAGGGTATTGAGCGAGTACCGCTTAGCTGCGGTAAACCTATTTTCCTAACCCTTTACAGCCTTCGATGATTATACCGGTGCCACTTGCAAATTTTGTCAGAAATTGTTGCAGTTTGTCTACTATTTAGCCGAACTCTCCAATCATAGCTTTCGCCAAAGAGGGTAGCGCTAACTGCTAGAAGAAAAATTATTACATGTGTCAATGTGATATTGGATTGGTTTTCAACCGCCGGCCTCCACCCAGAAGTTTAAAAGGTATGTCCTGGTAACAGGCCATTGAGTGACGCTATCTTGCAATTGAGTCCAGGACTACGTGCTGATTCCCGTACCCAACGTTATTGCAATATCAGCTTCGGTGTATACCTGTAGAAGGTATACCTTAGACGTACGTGCAAAATACCCCCAACATTGCGTGGGGGAACACTCATTTTTATATTTTTCATCACTATAGATTTTGGCTTTAGTTGTCAAATTAAAAATGAGATTAAAAAAAAGAAAGAAAACAAAAAGGAACGATCGAATTGGACATGAAAATAGACAAGACAAGATGGGAGAAAATAAAATGGCTGGTTTGCAATACTATTTTCATCCTAAAAGCTTTATTTTTTTAGTAGCTCATATAGAACCCCTTAAGCGCATCGTATCAAAAAAAGGGGATCAAAATTCGAAAATAACAGACTTTGTTTACTGGTGTTGAAGTGGCCATATTTGGCCATTTTTAAAATGGCTAAAACAATGAGGTCTTCGCACATGCAAAATTCCGATGACTACCGAGGCGGCAAATTTGAAACCACGGTGATTTTGTAGCCTGCGAAGCGCAGACGCATTTCCGACCGGAAATGCGTCTACTGTTCGCAGGCTAGTGATTTTGAGGTAATATGCAATATTATTTCTCGGTAAGAGCTGCATTTGCCTCTAGGCAAAACTCACTCAGGGGAGAGATGGTCAAAACACTGATCGTCGCTTTATCGGTACTTATCGATTGTACAAAGGTAAAATAAGAAACTTCTAGTTTCAAGGTCTTTGTGGATATTGTTTATTAGACCACATTCCAGTGACATTCAAAGTTTTTCTATTGATTTCTTCAATTGCAGTCCACATGCAAAAAACTTGATGCGTTCAGTGTACAGTCATGCTTTGCGCTACATTGATTCATTTGAACAAATTATCGACGCACTTAGTAAATTACCATTCATTCAGGGGTTTATTAACTTCACAGTTGGGAAATCACAATTCAAATCTCGTGCTCTGTTGATTTATTTGAATTAATTTGCACTAGGCTAAATCTACCACTGAAGACTCTTACCTAAAACTTTGAAATAAAAGTATTTCGTCTAGTTTATCGAAAAACAACATCAACAGCAACAACAACAACAACGAGACATTTTGTCGCTTTTATTTCGCTTCGCATGACTCCTTTGCTTCTCATAGCGTTTTTATAAAAGCATTTAAATCCTGTGCTCCACTTAATTGAAAAAAAAAAAAAAGTGAATACAAATTCACACATCCTATTTAACTGTAAATAAACTGAAGCGTGCACTGTTTGCGCGTGTGCTCGTTCCTAACCTTTCGACGTACTGGGGTGTTAGTCATGGGCTTGACTCTCGAAAGGTTTTTTTAACACTTTTAACAATTTTGATCTTTTTGTATGTGAATTATGTTTCTGGGGTAATTGTTTACCCGATTCTTTATATTACAAAAAAAAAAAAAAAAAAACAGTAACGGGAAAAGTCACACGTCCCATTCAAGTATAAAACAGCTAACTGTGTGGACCTCATTTTTGTTCTACCCGCGTGCAACTTTATTGTTCTTAAATTGTTGTTTTTTTTTTTGACACGTTATTATTTATGTGAAAAAGTCACAAGTCCCATTCATAACACCAATTCAAGCATCCACCACTTGTGACTAATTATTTTGCAAGCGTTCAACTTTTCCCCTTGTTTTCAGCGTAAACGAGCGTTTGTCAAAAAACAACAATAACAAACAAAAACAACAATCTTTATTGTACTCTTGATACAAAAGAAGGAGTAAAGTAATTGCAAAAAAAAGAGAGCACAGCCACTCAGAAATAGCAGAAGATAATCGCCCTCCGAGCGGCTGGGCCAAGCGGAGAAAAAGAAAAAAAAACATTTAAATAGCAACTAGATATTTAAATTGTAACAAATAAACGCATGCACACATAAACACACAAACAAAAATATTAAAACTGTAATAAATAAACAGATACACAAACGAATAAACAAAGAAGCAAAAATAATGGCTGCGCACACAATTAGCTGCGTATAATAATAAATAATAAATAGTTTATTCAAACTCTCTTGCAGTAAAAAAAGACTGAATTGTCGAGTTAAATTTACAATAATAAGGCAACATCTAGAGTATAGTAATTTACAGATATAAAGTTAAAATGACAATTGAATCCCTTAAAAAATTTAAATGTAAAGAAGTCCTCCACTCTCTTTGTCCTACAGACCTGCATGTTCCGGAAAAGATTTGTGTTTTCTGCCTTAAGGTTTAGTTAGGCGCGTCTTTCTGCCTTAAGGTGTAGTTAGGCGCGTCCAGAAGTGGGCTGGGAAGTAGGTGGTACAGAGGGTGGCTGGGGGACTTCATTTTCGACATATATTTGTAGCACAGGAGTACTCTTCTATCATCTAACCTATCTAGTTTACCTAACTGTAAGGCATGAGCGTATGACTCTGCCTCGGGGTAGATTATGTTAAGCGCCCTTTTTTGCACTCGCTCTATGGCTTCGGACAGATAAGCAGGGATGTTCTGCCACACTGGCACAGCACTGGTACAGCATACTCTAAAACTGGCCGGACTGAGCTAAGGTATATCCTCAAGATGTTGGGTTGGCTCACCCTGGCTCTACGGAGAACTCTAAGGGGGTGAAAAGGGGGTATAAAGGGGGTATAAAGTACACCGAGGAACCAATCAATATTTGGAGATGACAGATTCTGCTGAGGTGGCTGAACACAGTTTTGGCAGTTTGTGAGTATATGTCATTTGCCAAATTATAGCAAGAGAAGGGTCGCAGCTCACAAGCTGAAACTTGGCATATGAAAAATATACTGATGAAAGATTTTGATTGACAGGTAAAATTTGACATTTTCGTAGTTTCCATGGCAACATGAACGATTGAATACAACCTTAAAATTTCACTTTTGCTCAGTTTACAGAAAATTCACTCATTAGATTTTCCTATAAACTTGCACATAGCTTACTACAATTAATCATAACCATTTGAAACTTATTTGATCAAATTTTAACAGAGGGGTTTTTAGATAATCAATAATATAATTGTACTGTAATTATTAAATGTGTCACAAAAATCGTCTGTTCAACTTCCATTTTAAAGTTCTCGTTATCTAAAATACGATAAAAGTAAAAATTCCTCCAAATATCACAAAATTTTAATGAGTAGATTTTGAGAAATCGTCTTCTTTTTATCATTACTTTTTCGCCGCCATGTTTGTTTGTCTAAGTTATTAAAAACACTCGCCGTCACGCGAGTTACCACTGACCGCCCGCAAAACTGTGTTCAGCCACCTTAAAAGACACCGTTATGACTACATCATAATGGGATTTTATGGCAAGACATTGTTTAGATAATGGTTGGCAGGTTAAGGCGGCAGCCTACAAGCGTATCTTATTTCCAGAATCGATATCGTTCTTGAGTGCGCTTTACCGTACGCTCGCACCTTTCGATCGCTCAGCATCACGCTGTTCACATTGCTTGTTTGAACTGAATTTTGATCATTTTCTACAACCTCCCCTTCAGCCAGCATGCGAATTATTTGCTAGGTTGGTTCTCCCTATTGTCTTAGTGTGTGGCTGTTTCTTCCCCCACCTTTGCCGAAGGAATTTTTGTTTACTATATATTGGCATATCTTGGAAATAAAGTTCATCACCACTGGTGGGCAAATTTCCTCCAACCTAATTCGACTCTGTGTTTAATATCTGATCTCCTACGTGCGCAGCGACGCAGAGCTCTTGGTCACGAAAGTTATCAGCGTCCTTCTTATCTTAAAAATGCCTTGATATAAAAAGCTTTTTTAGCAAAAACGAGTCGCGCCGATATTAGTTCTTCTTCAATAGAATTCCAGAGTTTAGTCCCACTGAAAGGGATATTAAATTTTCCATTGTTGGTCCTAGCTTTTGGTAAATAATAATACTTCTCAGAGGCCAGGCTGGTTGCATATTGATGAAGTTTGTTAACGACTTAAAAAAAAAATGTTGAAAGTACTTGTGAGTCTATTTGAATAGTAATCATAGTTGTCATAAAAGCATTGTGATTTGATTGTAATCTTTTTACAAAGTTGTCACATCGAGAAGATGATCGGTCGCGATGTTCATTGCTCACGCCAATAATGACAAAAAATGAACGAAAAACAATGATCGCCAAAATCTCACCTTCGTAAAGTTCTGTCTACCTAACCAACCAAGCATTTCGTTCTTCACGTTTCTCGAATTGCTCGTCAAGGTGAACTAAAGAGTAAAACCCTTTTAAGTCATGCGGAAGTCACTTGTCAATATTCGTCAGTAGAAAGAAAGTTCAGGCGCAGTTTCATCGAATAAAAAGTCGAACAAATTTTTAGTTTGAAAAAGGAGCGAATAACAAAGATCGCATCTTTGCGATTCGCAGCGCTCGGCCTTTCAAACGAATTAGCGGTTTAACAACATACTCGTGGTCGGTTTAGTCTTCGGAGACAGAGCTCCAAGTAAAAATGCATACAGGAGTGTTATGTTAAAATTCCTATACATTGCGATCTGGTTCAAGGTGAAACGGTTTTCCTTTACGATCCGCAAGTTGTAACTTCTAAATCGATAATCTCTCAGTTATTTTCTTTAGTGGTACCTTTACTGGAAAGCCAAAAGTAGTGTTTCGTTCATACAAGAATTTTAGGAGGGACCAAACAAAAAAAGGTTCACCCCAATGTTTTACTTGATAAGCACCTAACTTTTCCTGTACAAAATAGCATCCCTTCAGAGCAAAAGACCACTCTCAACCCCCCTAACATTACAAGTTTGTCACGCCGAAAATTTGACTGTTCGGTACGGTTTCGGTAGCAACACTTATGACAAAAGTACGTCCTAGGGCTATCTCTTGCTTTTCCTTTAAAAACAGAGCTGAAAAAAAAGAAGAATTTTCATAATGATAAAGATAAGATTTTGTTACTTAAAGAATGTGTATTTCGGCTTTTGGATAAGGGTGCGATCTCTTTTGTTACGTAACCTTAAAACCCAGGCCAACACTGCTAATTACTGTTTTATTTCATAGCAGTCAAGCCAAACAAATTTACCTCAGCTTCCTGTTTGGTTTCTACCTGTTATGGTAACCAATTAGTGGTTACCATTGCATTCCCGACTTAATGGAAAGGCAAGAGTAGCCGTTCTACTGATGGTGGATCTACTTTTAGAACAAGCTCTATAAATTCTCAAAGAACTGTTCTGGACACGAACAATTAAACCTAGTATATTTACATCGCAAAATCAACAAACTCAACAAACAATTGCAACCACTTAAATAAAGAAAAATAAGGCACTTAAATTCTTTTATTAAATCTTTTTTTACTATTATTATCTTTCTTTTGTGCGCGTGGAATATATATACAATTGTACTTAACTAGACGTTGATTGTAAAAATGTGAATTAAAAAATATTAAGTAAATGATAAAACTAAATGTAAATAAATAAATAAATAAAATAGAAACATTATTAAATAAACAATTATTAACAAGGGCTGACATTAGTTTATATATTTGACGCGTTTTTTAAGAGTTATGTTTGTTGCTTGTGTTAAGTGCTACTCTTATTGCTTCCTTTAAGTCTCCTCTTGTACACTGAGAGAAGCTTTACGAGGTCTAGATATTACCGCTATGTTTTTTAGGAAGAAGTAAGTCGAGTATGTTCAGATAGATTATTGATCGTGATTGTTCTCCAAAAGTCCAAAAGTCGTTTATGATGTGTTTTAACTTAATTAATCTATAAATAAACGGTAAGTGACTAAGCAATAATCACTAAAGTCTCACGCCATATTTCTCCACTTGTGCAATTTTCAATATTGACATTGACGGTATTTTTTTCTGAGATGGGAACACAAACCGCAAACAATATCATGGCTTGTCGCGGTTGGTAAATTGTTTTCCACTTGCCTATAAATTACCTGGAAGGTGAGCAAAGATTTCAGTGTGCAAGATAACTCTCGCCGAGGCTTTGAAAACACCTAGACGATGGCTTCCAAGACTCTTATTCTTATCTGCCTGATGGCCTTAATTGGACAGCTGTGGGCTATTCCAGTACCAGATGATGATGATGATGATGATAGTAAGTCTTTATTTTATAAATCTATCTTGCAGTTAATAGGCAATTGTACAAGTTTTTTGTGATGCTGATAGCGTATTTTAGAGCTCCCAAAATTAACAGAGTATCAATATGATCGTTAGATGACTACTTTATGACTAAATTCTATTTAGAGTAATAAGAGTTAACGAGCATAATATATAGTACGTTTCCAAAAATGAAGATTTTTTAATGTCTATTTTTGCACACGTAAAAAGTTTCATCTCCATGAGTTTGATTGCTTTTTAAAATATAAACTCTCTCACACCGCTTACGAATCTCACTATCTAATACTGCCAAAACGCTTTTATGTAAACGCAATTTTCTAGGTTAGGAAAAAGTTTTAGAAATATACGATAAAAATTATAGAAATGGTTAGATTTCGATGACATACAGTGTCAACGTTTGGTACTGTGTAACATAACGTGACATTTCTTAAAACTTTGCCTCGTCATATAAAAAAAAAAAAAAACGCAAGAGCGGCATCTTTTCTTTTTTTATTATTCAGTTTTTTCTTAATATGACCAAAGCGATGATCAAGTCTCTCTTGTACGTGATCTCGTAATATGATATCTTCAATCATTGGTAGTTAGTGAGGTCCAATCCCGACAGAGTAATCGTATGAAGCTATTTTTTTAAGAAACTTGTAAAATGGACACAAATTAGAATTAGGCTATCTGCTCCTCTCCCAATAATTGAAGGTAAGAACAATCTGAGTTCACTTGGTATCACCTTTGCTTAAAGTTCGTCCGGTCAATTGGAATGCCAACCGATTCTTGTCATAACGAACTGATAAGTAAAGAAAATGACAGACTTAAGATACTAAAAGGTGTTTAAGTGTTAGAAGTACTTACCTCATCATTAAAATATGCTTTTCCGAAGCTTCTTTTGTCTCGATCATTACTTGTACCAAAGGTGGTCTATCTAGAAATTTATTTTAAAATACTATAATCAATTAATCAATTAAATTAAGAAAAAAAATTAATAGCAAAAGATTGAATAACAGTGTTTAGTAACGACATCTTCTCTGAGTTTATTTATAACTTTTGTTTAATTTAATCACCAGGTAATGACAGAGATGATGATGGCGATGATGATGATGGCGATGATGATGATGATGATGATGATGATGATGGCGATGATGATGATGCAATTGTCACGACTTCAATGCCGGTCAGCATGACCACCTCTGAAATTGTCACGACTTCAATGCCGGTCAGCATGACCACCTCTGAAATTGTCACGACTTCAATGCCGGTCAGCATGACCACCTCTGAAATTGTCACGACTTCAATGCCGGTCAGCATGACCACCCCTGTAATTGTCACGACTTCAGTGCCGGTCAGCATGACCACCCCTGCAATTGTCACGACTTCAATGCCGGTCAGCATGACCACCCCTGCAATTGTCACGACTTCAATGCCGGTCAGCATGACCACCTCTGAAATTGTCACGACTTCAATGCCGGTCAGCATGACCACCCCTGCAATTGTCACGACTTCAGTGCCGGTCAGCATAACCACCCCTGCAATTATCACACCACCAACATCAACACCGACACCCACTACTGAGGAACCTGATGATGGCGATGACGATGATGATGATGATGATGATGATGACGATAGTGATAGTGATGATGACGATAGTGATAGTGATGAGGACGACTAAGCTACGGACTTAACCTTGCTACATGTAACCGCATAGGGCCGAGAAACAATAGGGACAAAATAAGTTCAAACTAGAAATGACGTTAATTTCGACAGGTTTTATTGAGCAATTGAATCAAAACGAATCCAAGAAAAAATCGTTAATATTTGACCAATAAAATGAATGATTTAATTTCATTTTGTTTAAGTTTTGTTTACGGCTGAACCTCTGTAATACGGTCACCGAGGGGTCCATTTTGTAACGGTCACATCGCTGACGTCACTTTTACTAGACGCTCCATGCAGTGACAGTTTTAAAATCTCACCTTAATCTTTTTTCTTTGATTACATGCCATGCCTTTTGGTCTCGTTTTCAGTCGTACCCTTGGTGTTCAAGCAACCGCCAAGTCTTTCAGCAGAACTCTCCTGGGTCGAGCTTTCGATAGCGTTCGGTTCGAAGTGTACTTGTCTTCTTCGCATAGCACACGGACCTGTGACGACGCTGTGCCAGAAATAGTCACCTTAAATTTAAAATTTCCAGCTCGAGTTAAATATATGTAGTACAAACATTAAGCTGTAGTACACACACAAATATTGTCAAGTGATCAACAGATTGTCGGTAAGAATAAAATATTTTTTTTTGAATTTGCTCTCTGCAGAATCTTTAAATGCGATACAGTTGACCATCTAAATTATTCAGTCTGCGGCTCTATGTTAATATAAGATCTCGGCAAGATAGTTAAGAGCGACGGTTAGGAAAAATCGACCAAAATCTTAATTTCGTGGCAAGAGTTGAAAAATCAATTTCTCTCATTTTTCGTTCATAGATAGCTGTAAGGTAGATACGAAACCTAATGTAGATTGTTCCTACCAAAAGCCTTTTATTTGTGGGAAGAATTAGAAGGTCGGTTTTTGATGTCGGAGTCTCAGACTGCCCAAATTTTTAACCTGAAATTCGCTTACATCAACTTTCCTCGCGTTCGCAAACGAAGCCGCATGGTGAAATTTGGACACTTTCCATGGGTAGTTTCGAAAACGAAGCACTCGAAAACGAAGACCGAAGAACGACGACCCCAAATCTCGAAAACGAAGACCCCAAATCTCGAAAACGAAGACCCCAAATCTCGCTGTCCTTTATAAACACGAGACCAATGTAAATACAGCAGAAATCAAGCGCGATAACAAATCGAATGCAGTTCAAATCTACTCAAGTTGTAAATGCATTTCCGCCGCTGCCTGGGAGGCCCGATGGGAGGCTATGTTTTGGACGTGATCAGAAAACCGAGAACGCCCAAACTATTTCTAGAATGTTACTGTATTGCCAGTAAAAGCCAATCAGGCGTTAATCTCCTACACACAGCCGTCCTTTGTCTAGTCACGGCTGCGTGGGGGACTAATCAGGTGTGAGAAAATCGCAAACACTAACGGAAATTAATTTTCCTTTTGTTATAGTTGTGGTTTTTTGTTGATTTTGTGGACTATTGCAGGTGCGGACGCATCCGCCGCCTCCACCTGATTCGGATTGCATCATGCAAGACGTAAAGTTGCACTTATTAAACCTACAGTGGTTTCGAGATTTGGGGTCTTCGTTTTCGAGATTTGGGGTCGTCGTTCTTCGGTCTTCGTTTTCGAGTGCTTCGTTTTCGAAACTACCCTTTCCATGAACAGAAATATTATTTTTCTTCCTCTAAAAGATGCTTTCAGGGTAATAGCGAAGCTCGTCGTACTGAAATAATTCAAAAACGAGGGATAGGTACATGTATTCAGGATGACAAAAACTTAAGTTCGTTACTCATTTTCGACAGCAATATTCAACATGTAGTATAACTCCAAATTCTCTTCAAGCTACTTAAATCACACATTTAGACATTCATTTAAAACATATCTGGGAATTGGCTTGGGTTATTGAAGGAAATCTCTGGACATCATCGAAGTTCAGGAATTTTCATTTTAGGACATTTTAGCCCGGCGGTAACACTTCCAACTTCGAAACGCACAAAAGTAGATATTTACAACCTAAAACCCGTTTCCCGTACTTCTTGTAGGTTTTCCCATTGCAAAGTTGCTTTTTTTTTTTTTTTTTCAATCAAAAAGTGGGGTAAAAAGGTGAAACTGGGTCAATTTTAGCCACTCTGCGTTACAATCTGTTTCGTGACTGCGCGTGACATAACGTACATTTGAAGAGACGGAGACGTCAAAATGACAGTCACGGTATCAAGGTGGTAACGTAACGCAATTCTTGAAAAAGTAACATCTTCGATGCCGACAGTATTTTGAAGAAGAAAAAATCAGACGCGCTAGTATCCTGGTACTCACTTTTATCGAAAAAAAAAAGGACTTTAACAAGGATGAGGGAACAGGAAGATATTTCATCTTGTTACTTTACGATCGAGGGAACTTGGGTTATTTTGGTTACCCTTCACTATATTTGCCGGACTTCGATGCTTTCGTTTGGAGACTGCCTTGAGGAACCGAAGCCAATTCCCAGGTATGTTTTAGATGAATGTCCAAATGTGTTAATAAACGAGAACTGGGAAAATTTGGAGCTACACCACATCAAGAATAATGCCGAAGAAAACAACTACTAAATTAAAGTTCTTGTCACCGTAAAAACCTGTTCTTCGTTTTTTAATCATGTCATTTCGATGAGTCTTGATAGTGCTTTGAAAGTATCTTCGGGCGAAAGAAGAAGAGTTGTGCTATTGATGGAAAGTGTCCAAACTTCTCTTTGCGGCTTTATTTGCGAACGTGAGGACAGTTTAGCAAATTTAGGGTTGAAAATACGGTCATTTTGAGACTCCGACCACGAAAACTAATACTCCTCCCTTTCTCGAAAATAAAAGGCTTTTTGCGAGAACAACTTACATCAGATTACTTATCTACCAAAAAGCTATTTATGGAAAAAAAAAAATGAAGGAAATCGATTTTTAAACTCTTGCCACTCGATGGTCGATATTTCCCGACCGTTGCTCTTAAGTATAGGGGGATAGAGCGCTCCTGGGGACCTGGGAAGACATTTCAAAATAACAACAATAATAATTTATATTATCATTCGACGCAAATGTTTCTCCTTTTCATTGGCCGAGAGCCCACCACGTGACCTGCAAATAACTACCTACAGATAATGGTGTGCTCATGCGCAATGTCTTTCAACTGTTTTTGGCTGCAAATACTATTCTATTCTATTCCATTCTGGATTTAATGAAGCCGAAACCAATTGTGGAATTGCACGCATTTTAAGCATCCTACTGATGAACAGTTGGGACGCGTAGATATATTTTTTAGCAACTACCTAAAATTTATAGTCTAAAATTTATCAATCTAACTATAACAGGCAAAAGCCTTCCTAAATAAGGAAGTCTTTATTTCTCGTTTGCAGGCAGACTGTTCCACAGTGTAGGGGCAGCTATTTGGACTGACCTGTCACCCAGAGTTTTCTTTGTTTTTCCCATGGGCAACTGCAAATAGTACATCACAAGCCTCAGCGTTCCGGAAGTTAAAAAAATCGTACCGTCTGGTTGCTGTTAAGTGACATAATCATCCAGTTGAGTATCCATCACCGTAACACTTTTGCGGTCAACTACAGCAGCGCTCTTAAAGTACTTTAATTATAAGACCGGGTTCAAACCCCTGTAGGAAGTCCGTATATTTTTGAGTCGATAAATGCACTGCTGACTTTCTTGAGGTCAACTTTTGCATAAATTGTCAAACATTATGTTAAGCGGGAAATCTACCTACGGTTCGCAGGAAATGGAACTCCTATAGCGGCGCAAGACAAATGTTTCGAGAGTCGAGGATGTGCTTACAAACTATTCACTATGCGACGAAAGGGGAAATTACTGGCATGATAGCTCATGTAATGGTAATTTTATCAATCCAGGTCGTGCCGTGTTCGCTCTAGAACGCTGTGACAACCTCGTTTGGCGCGCTTTTCAATACTTCCAAAACAGTAGAGGGGGACAGGAGGGCGGGAGCCCGGGAGAACAGGGGGCGGGAGGGGTACGGGAGACGGGAGAAGAAAGGGCTATTTGTTACTGCTTACTTCCAGTCAAGGAAACGACCCCAATAACGTTTCTTGACTTCCATTTAACGTTTTCCGAGGCTTAAAGCAAAATTTTATACACGAGAAAAGTCAAAAAACGAAAATTCGTGCTCGGGATAAAAAAAAAGGCATTACTTCCTGTGAAATTGGAAACCTTTCCAAGTCGCTTACATCATAGGACATGAATTAGATAGCATGACATATGTACACGTGTGTCGACTGTGTCAGTCGTGTCAGTGTCTCGTCTGGCTTGCTAGCTGTCGAAATTCTCCGTAAGAACGACAAAGCGAGTCAGGTCAAATGTCGTCAAAGACCATTTTGATCGGTCTTAGTATTTTTTGGTTTGGTGGGGAAAAATTTGCCGCGTGGTGTAAACTAGTGTCGAAGGAATGCCGCTTCAATGATCACGCGGGAAAGTGCGGAGTGGTTCGATTTACAACACAATTTTTTTTTATTTTGGATAAGGCCAAACCACTCCCTATTAGAATCTGAATAGGGAGTCAAACAGCGTGATTTACATGATAACGGGAGAAACACAATAAAGGGCGGGAGTCGGGAAACAAAGGGACAAAAGCGTACGGGAGGCGGGAGATTGTGAGCCCCCTGTCCCCCCCCCCCCCCCCCCCAAAAAAAAAAAACAAAAAACAAAAAAAAAACATGTTGTGATCGGTAAGTAGACTTAAGCACTAAGTATCGCCAAGCTATTCGAATTTGTATACCCAATTCTTTGTCTGAAGATTCTAGCAGACAAACATTACAAGCTAGGTAAATCTGGATGGAAGACGGAATTGTCTCCTTAAACGCAGCCAGATTATATTTTGAAGGATGGTGGCACAATTCAACGTGTCTTCCAGGTCAGCCCTAATTTATAATTATAGTTCGTAAGAGTATGAATTGCGATCGCGCTATTTTCGCTTAAGCTTTCTTTGATTACACTTCAGTAGAAACAAAACAACGCAGACATTCTCCTGCATGACAAGTGATTCAATCGGCTGGAGGAAATATCTGTTTACAAGTCTGGTAATTAATAAATTATCCCTTCTTGCGCACCGCAAAATCAGTCGCGGCATTCCTGGCATATTATTAAGCCTGAGCGCTTCTAGGAATAACACGTTTAGCATTTCGACGCGTAGAAAAAAAGTGGCAGTTGTTCTATATCCTTTCTGGTTCATCCAGATTGAAGTCCTGGCATGATATTCAAAATGCCTGAGCGCTTCTAGGATATATAACACGTTTAGCATTTTGACCAGTAGCCGTAAAAAAATTACATATTAGGCAGTTGTTCTATTTCGTTTCTGGTTCATCCAGGTAGAAGTCCTGGCATGATATTCATTACGCCTGAGCGCTTCAATCTACACAGGACGAAATGCAAAGTTTAAGAGGCAGTCTCCCTAAAAGCGGTCCACTCGATTTCGCGACAAAAAATACTTTCCCTTTATTTTTTGTCGGTGAAGAGGCTTTAGTAGGTATATACTAAAATCGCTATTTTTGTTTTCAAATTCTTATTCTTAGCTCTGCTACAAGCCAAAAACGAATTGAGTCCGTCTCGGCTTCTCAGAGAGTGTTTCAAAGACTAAAATTGATGGATTTTGAAAAGCGCGTTGCAAACAAACGAATGCCCGCACAAAACATCTGTTCGATTCAGTGTTTTTAGTTAACCTTCGATAGTTCACAGGCGAAATAAAAATATCTTTGATCAAAACATGTTCAAGTTACAGTGGTTCAAAGAATACCTATTTTGCAGGCTTAATCCAA
>JBBMOI010000008.1:23165000-23247500 GCA_038088405.1 Porites divaricata | reverse complement strand
AGTGATCAATTAAAGGGCAGGTTTTATTCTTAAAGAGTCTTAAAGCAAGTAAATATTAAGTAAATATACAGCAATTATCCTTTACTAATCTTTGAGATGAAATAAAAGGCACTTAAAGAAACTTAATTTATTTGAAGCTTTACGAACATTTTCTTTGAGTTTAAGTGATCATTTAAACGACAACTTCTCCCTTAAACAACTTTAAGTGATCAATTAAAGGCAGATAAAGAAACTTTTTTACGAAGCTTGATTACTTGATTTAATTTCAGCAGATGCAGAACTGCTGCCAGCAGGGTGCTCAATAGGACTAGAGTGAGCGAGAATACCAGAAGTACAATGTTTTATCTACTGAAGATTTAACTAGGCATTTTATTACTATATATATATAATTATATAGTTTCGTACTACACGATAATGTAGCACTCTTGAAATGAAATAGTCTTTATCTGAAGAGGGCAGTTCCATCATGTAGTACGAAACTATATATGGTAATAAAATGCCCAGTCAATCTTCATTTGATAAAACATTGTACTTCTGGTATGTAGCAAATTGTATAAAACAAACACACCACAAATGAAGTCATAAATAAGCCGTTTGAACAAGGTTTTATTGCTTGTTCTACAGTACACTTACTGTACATGTAAAAGTGCTTTTCAAATACAGCTCAAGTCACTTTTTTCTTGGTTTAATAAACGGAAAATTTTAACAGAAACTATATAGTAACATGCGGTAACACATATATCTAAAAACCATCAGACAAAAAATCATTTTTCTTTATGTTATTTGCATGGGTCATCTCTCCTTACAATAGTATCTTTAGATAGACATTTTTAATGTACAAAATGTGCATAAAAAGAAGATAATTATTCACAAATAACAAGAACTTTGTAAAGATAGCGATATTCAAAAGGTGTCACTTCCCACTGAAATATCTAGAGTTCATTTGTGTTTGCACTATTGCTCGAAAATGTGAACTGCAATATTGTAAAAACTGCATTTGAAAGTAACTCCAGCAGCAAGTTTCATCTTAACAATGCAATTGGATATTTCATATTTTAACAATAATTATTAAAAAATGAAAGATAACAAAATTTAGACTCTATCTTAAAAAAACTGTGGTTAAAAATTCTGATGGAAAGAAAATTAACTCGGAATGGCGAGTGAAACTGCTAGAAATAGCCCTATGAATCTCATAGTGTTATTCTCTTCCCATGTTTGTTCACCAGTGCTATATATGCAGCACAACATTCTATAAAAATTCTAATGTACTAAAATTGATCTGTCATAATGAAATAATATTAATTATAATTGTTTTGAATTAAATGTGGTAACTGTATCAGACAGCACACTATTTGCACACTTCACTTCAATTTGTTGTCCAGAATATTTTAACTAGGGCTTCATCTACATAAATAGAAATACCTGTATTTATAAATAGAAATACCTCTAAATAATCATAGATACCCTTCATAATAATTATTTCATATGCCTAAATGTAACAATAAATTTCTTAGAGTAGAATACCATACATGGTTATATTAAAATCGTACAACCATACATGTAAATAATAAAAATTTGTATCTTGCAATATTTCTAAATACATGTACTACATGGTGTCTCACCCACTGCAAATCACATACGAGCTTAACAATTTTTAATGATAAACCAGGAAGAAAATCAAAGTCTTACTAAGCCATTCATAGAAGTTACATAATCACTGGAACAAGTCAGACTAGTGTGTTTTGTGTTAGCTAAAAAGTGGTTACCATAACCCTTTTAGCCCTAAGAGTGATCAGCATCAAATTTCTCCTTGTAATATCAATGTTTTGTAAAACAGAGTAATCATACAAGATAAATTTGCCTGATATTTTATCAATTTCCCTCCACTACTTCTGTAGGAAATGAAAAGGGGCAACAAATGAGAATTTCAATTTTGATCTTAAGGTTTAAAGGGTCAGAATAATTGTGATCAAAATCTTCATTCAAACCTTCTACTCAGCCGTTTTTGGCTCAACACTCTTCCATGTGGAACTGTTTTACTGTTACAACTTGCGAAATCACATTCCTGTTATTACAAATAACAATATACAATATGACTGCAAAGGATCCACGTGCATTGCATCAGTCTGACTTGCATTAATAATTATAGTTTTCTATCAAGTGAAATGAGTCAGTTTTGCAGTTGGAGCACTTACATGTAGTAGGGACTTGGCTGTAACACCACACCTTATATAGTTATGTAAACAGTATGTATAATAATTATTATATGTTGCTTCTGGGGGTGTTACGTTGTAAATTGAATCATTTCAGTGATTACTCTAATTAATTAAACACATGCCCAATCAGGACAATCTTCAGGTTTAGGCACAGAAGAATGCACTCCGTCTCTCCTAACACGCCTCACTGATCGCATGTTTTGTCCAACTTCCTTTTTCTCTTTTTGAGCAGTTCGCTTTCCCAAGGTATAGTTTTAATAACATATACCTTCGAGCCTTCTTCCTCCCCTGACTCTTCTGAGGACATGTATGGCTCAGCTAATATTTTTGCTATTCTTCCCTTTCTACCAGCATCGCATCCCACTTCTTGACACTTTCTCGAGCTAATGTCCATCTGGTCATTTTCTAAAGACAAGATAAAGATGAATTTGTGTTCAATATTGCATTGATAGTTCCATGCAACAAGACAGGGCTGGGATAATGAGGGTCTTCACAGACTATGTACTACACAATGTAAACACTTTATTGCCAACATCCAAGCATTCAAGACTTATGGGTATTATTGGTAAAAAAACGAGTAACTGTAAGGCCAGTAAGAACATGGGAAAGTTCTAACATTAATTAGTTACAACATGGCATTTCAAGAGCCAGTGTCCTCCTTGTTAGTTTCTGTGAGAGATAGGCATCATCCCATCAAACTCAGAACTATATGATTACGAAGCACACAAACAAAAAAGAAAACTATCCTGTAAAAACAGAACAGCTACAACTTTCTTCAAGAAAAAAAATGTGTTTTCTTCTGTAACAGTTGTACAATTTCACTATTAACTGTCTTAAACATTACAGCTGGGTGAGCAGGAAGCTTTGACCAGGGTATTAAAATTGGTGGTACATGGTCTAAATTTGTGGTGTCAGTAGAGCTATCATTAAGGGATTTAGATCACTGACAGCTACATGTATTACAGCTGGGCTCATTTGATTTCACAGGTGATCAAAGTAGGAAGCCTATTACCCACAGTGACTATAAGTAATATTGTGAAATGTTCTGGGTGAAGAATTTTTCTTATTTTAATTCTACAAGGAAACCACAATGACAATCATTGCAACCAAGTGAGTTCAGGTGCAGAATTAAGAACTGTGCTTTCCCACCCCCAAAACAACAACAACAAAAACACGAAAAAGCTATTCAACAGTAAACAATGGATTTAACTCAGGATGTGAACTTAAAGTAAACACTGTACATGTAAAAAAAAAAAGGTTCTAAAAGGAAGTCCAAAGATACTGTATGTACCTCTCTTATTCTGCCTTTTTGCTTGTGCTCCTCATACTTTCCAGATTTCTTTTTCTCCTCCAGCTCATACGCTGACAGGAAATACCGTCTAAATGCCTCTGAATTCAGAAAAATAACACATTTGAATAAAGTGGCAGCAAAAGACATTTCATTACAATATGCTTAGTACTTTGAATAGTAATTTTAGTAATATTATTGTTATCATAACAATGCTTAGTATGGAAAGCAACCAATACCAGCACAAGGCTGGTTGATAACTGGTAGTATGGACTATTTTTGAAATGAGCACAAAAAGTGCACAAACATAATTCTCTGTTCAATCAGGTGTCAACACAGTCTGGTTCAGAGTCAGACTGATCCCAGATTCTCACGGAACAGGGAGACTAGCTCAACCTCTAGCTCTCACTAAAATAACAAAAAAGGTTAGTGATGAAAACCTACAATGTGGGAACAAAGGAAGGAAACAAAAGGAAAAAAGAACTAATGAACTCTCTGGGCTGTTCAATTACCCACCTATTATTTGCATATACCTGGCAACTTGAATTGTTAGCGGCAGCCCTGATAGATTAAAGAGGCAGTCAGTGTATGGATAAAAGTGAGCTTAATTATGTACCTTCAATTTGGGCATTTGACCACTGACGGTGGTCTTGCCCTCCAACGTGATGAAAAACTTCCTGTTTCACCCTCTCCATGAGTTCTCTGTTGCTGGCAGAGTTGACACTTTCATAAGCAAGGAAAATTAAAAAACAATTAATTGTTATCCTAAGTTTGAGCACAACTGCTTTCAGCATAAATCACTTACAAATTCTATGTAACATGTTAAAAGACATAACATGTGTCTCATGGTAAATCTCTTCCTCTAACAAAAAAATGATAAGAAAGTACAGTAAAACCCCACATGTAGGAACCTATAATTTAAGAACCAAATTGGGGGGGAGGGAAGGGGATAGCAAAAGACAAATTTTAGCATTGTTGATTAAAATAGTACCTCTCCTCCAGGTTAAATCCCGGAAAGTCCTCCTTCTGACACATTGTTTTAAACACATGTCTCAGTGTCCGCTAAAAATGCCAAAGGTGTTTGATTAGGCACTCTTTAACCAGAATAAACTTGAGTGAAAAAAGAGTAAGACAAGTAGAAAAAGGGAAAGAAAACATACAAGTGTAAAATACATTATAAAATGCCACATCAATTTTCCGTCCATTATTTTTTAAGAAAATGAGTTTTTACCCGAGTTGAAAAAGGCAGTTCGCCTTTTTTAATAAATGAAAGACACCCTTGAGATCACAACAACCTGAGATACTTCTAACAGCCTTTTATGGTATTTTCAATCAGTTGTGATATAATTTCAATTTTCCTTGACTCAAGTTGTGATATTGTACAGAGAAACGTGCTGAAAGAGGGGAGTGGCGACCCATTTTCACCACTAATACATCAGTCAATTCCAGCTGCACCCAGGCCCCCCCCCCCCCCCCCCCTCGGGCTACTGCGGGGCATTTGTCCACCCTGTTGTCAATCTCCGGGGTGGGGCATTTCGATTGCAACTGGAATTGACTGATGCATAAATTCCTCTTCACGATCATATCATTCCATCGATCGTTAGTTTTAAACGTACGCTTGAGTCGCCGCTGATTGTTTAGGCTAAGAGAAACTTTTTGACTTGGTGTATCCACACAAGTCAAAAAGCTTCGCTGCTGAGCGAAACGATAATTTATCAAATATTACGCTTCATAATTTAAACCTTTACTAATCTCATACATTCACTACGAGCATCCTCAAAAATTTAGCAGTATGGTCTACATAGTAGCAAACAAATCGATCGCTCATTGAAATTAAAAACAAATTGTGTCCTTTTGTTCGAAACAAAGATAAATACAATGTCAAGTCTCTCGTGTACCCGGCGTCACAAAGACCGCGCGCTCGTTCGTGACACCTTCTACGTGCGACAAATAAAGTGATCTGATGATCACTGACCTGATGACCTAAAACTCTACCTAATGAGAATCACATATAAGAGTATATACTCACCCGACATGCTGAAGATACCTGAATTTTCCCTTTTTTTTCCCTTGGCGTTGGGGTCGCACGCGGTTTGCAACATCGTCGTTCATGTTTTGGAGTTCGTTCAGGACCTCTCGAATAACTCTGTTGTGTTCTTCGTCCTTCGCTTTCATCTCTTCGCCGAGCTTCTGATTTTCCGTAATCATTTCTTGGTTTTTTTGCCGCGTCTTCTCAAGGAGAACGACGTGATCGTCCGTTATCACTCCGCCATATTTATAAAACTTTTCTAGAAACGATGATCGCAATCGCAGCGCGGTGCAAAGGTTTGAATGAACCGAAATGCCCGCGCGCTCTAACAAGACTAACAGTAATTTATTCAACGAATTTTGGCGCGCAAATACTAATTTAGCATATCTTGGGAGGGGAGGGAGGAGAGGAGGACCTCATTTGGGTCTTTAGGTTTCAACTTTTTTCTCTCGTTGAATTATTTTTATAACACTTTATAGTTGATTTTCTTTCCATTATTATTATTTGTTACAGACCTGGGTCTTGAGGTTTTAGCACAGCATATTTTTTTTAACCTGAGCGAGGGTAGGGCGAGGGTTGAACAGTTTCAAGATTAAATCTTATAAAATATGTATATTTACTTGTTTTTAATATTTTTGTCTAGGCTGTTTTTGTTTAAAAGGCTCAGCCCGAGACAGGAGATCTATTGCTGCCTGAGGGAGGGCTGGTGATCCGCGCGCGCAAGAAATAGTGACATAATGTAATTTCGTATTTTGGCGCTCAAAAGATAATATATAACTCCTCAGTGGGAGGGCGAGGGTTCAACAGTTTCAAGATTCGATCTTTTAAAATATATATGTTTACTTGTTTTTGTTTTTTTTCTTATGTTATTGATTTACTTCTATCTTTAAATATATCCAGAAACAGTAGGCTGATTTTCTTTTAAAGGCTCAGTCCGAGACGGGAGATCTATTGTTGCCCGAAGGAGGGCTGGTGATATTGTAGTGGCTATGCAGATTTTCATTCGATCGTCACAAATAAAACATTTGCGCGCGAAACATTCGCGAAACGATGGAGTGCAGTGAAGGGAAGGATTATATTTACTGTCCTCATTGAAATGAAAACGTCTCCTGATCTACTCTATCGAAGGCACCAGTTAATGCCCGTTAAAAGAAAACGAGAAGCAAGCAGTAGCTCATCGGAGTCATCGGACTCTGACTCCTCAGAATCTTCAAAGCTCGATCCACCGAACTCTTCTCTGAGGTCTTTCGATATCGAGAGCGGTAAGTGGGCATTATATATTTTGTATTATAATTCATTGCCTTTTCACAGCGTCCATCAAAAATATCGGCCACCTTATTACTCAGTTTGTTGTTTCATGAGATAACTTCCAGCCTTGATTGAAGAAACGAGTTCTCCTGATGCCATATCTCCGGGTCACTATGTACGTGACGTGGTATTATCGTGAACTGCATGACCACATTAAATTTTTGTGTGCCCTGAATAAACATATATATGAACTATATTTTTCAGAGGCTGCTCGAGTGAAAAGTGTTTCAAATTTGGAATGTGCTTAAAAATAGAAAAAAAAGTATAATTATTTTTATTTCATGTGAATATTGATGATGATGATGATGATGATGATGATGATGATGATGATGATGATGATGATGATTATATTTATTTAATTATTTTTCTGTGATTTTAAACAGTGGTAAGCCCGGGATGATTTCTTTGTCAACCTTATAAAAAGTAACATTTTCCAATTATTGATTTGTAGCTGTCAAATTATATGCTTCATCTTTTCCGGCTTCAAGTATACCCCAGCATTTTGACACCTAATAATTCCTTGCCCGGTGGTAGGGAATAAGGTTTGGTAATCTTAGTCTTTGGGAATGTAATCACCACAATTGTGGAGGAATTTGAAGATTTTAGAGAAGAATGGTGGTTTTCTTGCTATCGTGGTGGTGGACAGAATAATACAAACCTGTTTTTAGGAACATCTAAACATGTTTTTAAGCTATGGGACAAACAAGGAATCATTGGGAAGAAGTTACTTGAGAAGTGCATAGAGGTATTGGCCTGACTGTAGCTGAGAATACTGGCTTAACATACAATCATTTTCCTCCTTGGTATTAAGATATTAAGCCTGACTATAGTGACTTGACCCACAATTATTTGAATGTCCCCCTGGGTAGTGTATACCTGAGCATATTGGCTTGACATACAATCATTTGAATGTCCTCCTGGGTAGTGTATACCTGAGGGCTACAGTTTATTTTTCTCCTCTGGTGAGACTGTCACCTTGACGTGGTAGAGGGGCTTGAGTGTCTCTGTGATTTTTGACTTATTCTTAAGTTATTATGCTGGAAAGGTCAAAGACAAGAGTCCAGACAAAGAACAGTCTCAATGAACATACTTTGAAGTTAACTTTGAAACCTCCTGGGTAGCATATACCTGATGGTTACAGTAATCTAATAATGTCCCAATATATATCTAACTTTGAAGCCGCCTGAGTAGCATATACCTGATAGTTACAGTAATCTAATAATGTCACTATATAATTTTAACTTTCAAACCTCCTGGGTAGCATATACCTGATGGTTACAGTAATCTAATAATGTCACTATATAATTTTAACTTTCAAACCTCCTGGGTAGCATATACCTGATGGTTACAGTAATCTAATAATGTCACTATATAATTTTAACTTTCAAACCTCCTGGGTAGCATATACCTGATGGTTACAGTAATCTAATAATGTGACAATATTATTCTGACTTTAAACCTCCTGGGTAGCATATACCTGATGGTTACAGTAATCCAATAATGTTACAATATAATTCTAACTTTCAAGCCTCCTGGGTAGCATATACCTGATGGTTACAGTAATCTAATAATGTGACAATATTATTCTGACTTTAAACCTCCTGGGTAACATATACCTGATGATTACAGTAATCCAATAATGTTACAATATAATTCTAACTTTCAAGCCTCCTGGGTTGCATATACCTGATGGTTACAGTAATCCAATAATGTTACAATATAATTCTAACTTTGAAACCTCCTGGGTAGCATATACCTGATGGTTACAGTAATCCAATAATGTTACAATATAATTCTAACTTTGAACCCTCCTGGGTAGCATATACCTGATGGTTACAGTAATCCAATAATGTTACAATATAATTCTAACTTTGAAACCTCCTGGGTAGCATATACCTGATGGTTACAGTAATCCAATAATGTTACAACATAATTCTAACTTTCAAACCTCCTGGGTAGTATATACCTGATGGTTACAGTAATCCAATAATGTTACAATATAATTTTAACTTTGAAACCTCCTGGGTAGCATATACCTGATGGTTACAGTAATCCAATAATGTTACAATATAATTTTAACTTTGAAACCTCCTGGGTAGCATATACCTGATGGTTACAGTAATCAAATAATACCACAATACTATTCTGACTTTAAACCTCCTGGGTAGCATATACCTGATGGTTACAGTAATCCAATAATGTTACAATAGAATTCTAACTTTCAAACCTCCTGGGTAGCATATACCTGATGATTACAGTAATCCAATAATGTTACAATATAATTCTAACTTTCAAACCTCCTGGGTAGCATATACCTAATGGTTACAGTAATCAAATAATACCACAATACTATTCTGACTTTAAACCTCCTGGGTAGCATATACCTGATGGTTACAGTAATCCAATAATGTTACAATATAATTTTAACTTTGAAACCTCCTGGGTAGCATATACCTGATGGTTACAGTAATCAAATAATACCACAATACTATTCTGACTTTAAACCTCCTGGGTAGCATATACCTGATGGTTACAGTAATCCAATAATGTTACAATATAATTTTAACTTTGAAACCTCCTGGGTAGCATATACCTGATGGTTATAGTAATCAAATAATACCACAATACTATTCTGACTTTAAACCTCCTGGGTAGCATATACCTGATGGTTACAGTAATCCAATAATGTTACAATAGAATTCTAACTTTCAAACCTCCTGGGTAGCATATACCTGATGATTACAGTAATCCAATAATGTTACAATATAATTCTAACTTTCAAACCTCCTGGGTAGCATATACCTGATGGTTACAGTAATCCAATAATGTTACAATAGAATTCTAACTTTCAAACCTCCTGGGTAGCATATACCTGATGATTACAGTAATCCAATAATGTTACAATATAATTCTAACTTTCAAACCTCCTGGGTAGCATATACCTGATGGTTACAGTAATCCAATAATGTTACAATATAATTTTAACTTTGAAACCTCCTGGGTAGCATATACCTGATGGTTACAGTAATCAAATAATACCACAATACTATTCTGACTTTAAACCTCCTGGGTAGCATATACCTGATGGTTACAGTAATCAAATAATACCACAATACTATTCTGACTTTAAACCTCCTGGGTAGCATATACCTGATGGTTACAGTAATCAAATAATGTCACTATATAATTTTAACTTTCAAACCTCCTGGGTAGCATATACCTGATAGTTACAGTATTCTAATAATGTTACAATATAATTTTAACTTTGAAACCTCCTGGGTAGCATATACCTGATGGTTACAGTAATCAAATAATACCACAATACTATTCTGACTTTAAACCTCCTGGGTAGCATATACCTGATGGTTACAGTAATCAAATAATACCACAATATTATTCTTACTTTAAACCTCCTGTGTAGCATATACCTGATTGTTACAGTAATCTAATAATGTCACTATATAATTTTAACTTTCAAACCTCCTGGGTAGCATATACCTGATAGTTACAGTATTCTAATAATGTAACAATAGCCGCACCCTGTTGTAATAGATTTTGGTAACAGTGTGCTGTTAAAGAAGGCAAAATCGCCCGTTGCCAAACCGGCACATCAAATGAAAGCGTACTAGAACTCTTATATTACCCTTGAACTATTAGACGGAACAGGAAAGCCGTCTGTTGAGAGCGATATTTACGCGTTAGCTTTTTTGATCAAAGGTATTTACATTATTCTTGGAAATATTGGAAATATTGATGCTAACGTAAAAAGTGCTTTGGCAAAGTCACCTAAAAGTAGACCTCCGATCTCTGTTTTAAAAGTGGCCTTTAGCGTTGACAATTAAATCTTTCTTTACTATGTAATTGTAAGCCTTTAAGATTTTTTAAAGTACGATAGGTTGACAGAGGAGAGATTAAGCATTACGTTTACGGTAAACGGCAAACGTCAAATTGTACCACGTGACCAAGTTTTCCCTTTACTTGTTGTTTACTGTTAAGTATCTATACACATAAATCAGTAGTTTTACGCTAGTTTTATATAATGCAAAATCTTATTATTTTGGACAGTTTTTATTTGTTCATTTCTTCAAGAAATTGTCAGCTTGAATCTGCCCTTTGTGGTAAACGTGATTTTGAATTTCTCTAATGTTATTCTCGTCCCTTGGTCTTGGGTTGCGAGTCAAACTGATATTTCTAACTGATGAAAACGAATGTCTGAGTGTATACTTTTTCACGCGATAATCCGAATGAAGTTTTCTCTTTTGTAACAATACGAGAGAATACTTGTTCGGCTGATACTATTTAACTTCAATTCAAGTTCCCTCTTCTCTTATAGTAAATATTATTCTGAGTGTCAGTACTGGTTTTGAGGCGTATGTTTCTTTATTATAAAACAGTTTTTAAATACCACTTGCACCTTTTGTTCTGCAAATTTCAATAATAATTAAAAAACGCTATTTTTAACAGGCGGTATGCCTTACAAGTTTAACTGATTATCATTCGGAAACTCACATTTTCCTGTTTCCTTATAATCTCTAAATTTTATGAAAAATGTATACATATACATGTCTTTAAGTGCATATTAAAGAACAAGTTTTGTGGAAGGGCTGTAAAGTTCATTTAAGAAGCTTTAAGAGCATTTAGTTTTGTGTCTGAAAGAATGACAAATAATTACATGTATTTAATTGTGATCATTACAGCTTATTAAAGCTTACAATATATTTAATGAACCTTTACGGTGTCAACTTAAATGAATATTAGTCTTAAAATAGGCAAATTGTATTTAAGGCAACCTAAATATTCTTAAAGGGATCTTAATGGTTCGTATCTACTTTAAGAAATTTAACGATCTTTAAGTGTAAACTTAAATATATTCATTACATTTAAGTGACCTTTAATTTTTTCTTAAAGATAAGTAAATCTTTCATTTCGTCCTGTGCTAGGATATATGACACGTTTAGCATTTCGACCCGTAGCCGTAAAAAGATTTAGGCAGTGTCCTATATCCTTTCTGGTTCATCCAGGTATAAGTCGTGGCATATTATTATGTCTGAGCGCTTCTAGGATGTAAAACACCTTTAGCATTTTGACCCGTAGCCGTTAAAAAAGTTTGGCAGTTCTTCTATATCCTTTCTGGTTCATCCAGGTAGAAGTGCCTGATTATGCCTGAGCGCTTCTAGGATATACAACACGCTTAGCATTTCGACCCGTAGCTGTAAAAAAAAAAAAAATAATAAAAATAGGCAGTTGTTCTATATCCTTTCTGGTTCATCCAGTTAGAAATCCTGCTATGATATGCATTATTACTGAGCGCTTCTAGGGTATATAAACGTTTAGCATTTCGACCCGTAGCCGTAAAAAAATAATAAAAAAAAAATAATAAAATAGAATAAAATAAACCGTTGTTCTATATCCTTTCTGGTTGATCCAGGTAGAAGTCTTGGCATGATATTCATTATGCCTGAGTCCTTCTAGGTTATATAACACATTTAGAATTTTGACCCGTAGATTTTAAACTCGGTACGGTAGGCAACGGGTAGGCAATGCAAAGAAAATAAGCGAGTGTAATATGGTATTAAACCTCGGAGTTGAGCATACGAGCCGGGCAGCACTATTTTGAATGCGTTGTAACTTACTTATGTGTACCGCGGGAACTTTATAAGAAGACTATTACAGTAATCTAAGCGGCCTATAACAATGGAGTGAACAAGCGTTTGTGTGGCATCGTTATTGAGGTACTTTCTGGTCCGCCTTATATTATAAATATGAAAAAACGTAGCTTTACATATCTTATTAATGTGTGGTGTCATATGCATACTCAGGTTCTGGTCAAACCATGATCCCAAGTTCCGAGCTGAAGTTGCGGGAGCTATAATGCTCTCACCGGCACTAAGACCATCAATGTTCACTTTAGCCAGTTGCTTTCTGGTGCCTATAATCATGAACTCCGTCTTATTATCATTCATGCGTAGTTTATCCTTGATCATCCACGTTCGTATAGCCTGTATGCATTGCTCCATTGCCTCAACTGCATCGTTTTGCGAAAAAGACGAGTCAGTGTTGAATGATAGATACAGCTGAGTATCATCTGCGTATTCGTGCGATTGTGGTAATAGTTCTTAATAGCCTCAAAAAGCTTACTCGTATAGATGGTGAACAGCAATGGACCTAGGCATGATAGTTGAGGAACGCCGCATTGCAAATTGAACTTCGATAAATTTTGGTCAAAAGATACGCGCTGCGATCTGTTGAGAAGGTAGGATGTAAACCACTGCAATGCCGATCCCCTAACTCCAAAGCTCGTACTGAGGTGATTCAATAACACTCCATGGTCAACTGTGTCAAACGCAGCACTCAAATCCAGTAGCACGAGAAGGGTAATACGTTGAGTATTCAAGTTCATTAGGATGTTATTTTGCACTTTTAAAAGTGCAGTCTCAGTGCTATGACACTTACGGTACGCTGACTGGAAAGGAGGGTATAAGCCATGTGATGTCAAATGCGCATGCGTTTGATCGGAGACGGCACGTTCCGTTAATTTTAAAACGTACTGCAAATTAGACACAGGTCATAAGTTAGTCCCCCCAAGTTAGTAAACTCTGAGAACACGCCAGTCTTTTTGAGCAGAGGGAAAACTAACGCCTCCTTCCCGCAACCAGGAAATTCCCCAGATGTAAGGGAACAGTTAATTATGCGCGTAATGACCGGAAGTAAGACATCGAGACAGGAGACCACAAGCGACGTTGGAGCTGGATCAAGTGGACAAGGTTTTTTTGCAGATTGTCGAACAAGCTTCAAGATTTCGTCTTCACGGAGAGGATGGAAAGCAAGCAGTACTTTTCCCGGGCCAACCTCTGGATCCTCCGTTAAGACCATGTTTGCACGAGAGTTGACGGCCTTATCAATATCCGAGCGGATGGATTCTATTTTGCGGATAAAAATAAAAAAAATATCCGATGTCATTCGCAAGGACGGATTTATCCACATAGCCAGGAAAACAAGGTACTTCCTTCTTAGCCAGCAGCTTCTTAGCTGCCCTAAAAAACCTCCCTTGATCCATGCTATTCTACGCAATAAAGTTCTTATAGAAGTCCTTTTTTACAGCATTACACGATTTCTTTGCACTTTAAAAGCATGAAGGTCCTCTTGTGGGCCAGTTTTCCGCCACCACCTTTCCGTTTTTCCCCGAAGACGTTTAGCAGCCCCTATTTCAGCGGTATACCAGGGAACAGAAGGGCGTGCCTTCACAGTCTTGGATTTCAGTGGAGCATGACAATCGATCAGCATGCGCAAAGTGGAATTATGGTCCTTTGCAAGCTTGTCAACACCTCATACAGGTGTTTCCGTTGTCAAAGATTGTTGACATAAAGAAGATGTCACCAAGTCATTCTTAAAGGATTCCATGTCTATTGATCGATATTTCCTGTAACAAGCTTTTCCGCTGCTGGAGGTTTCTCTGGAATCAACCTGCAGCAGACTGACGCATGATCTGAAATACACCGGTCAACTTTAGGTGGAGCTGCTAGAACGATCTCAGAGCAACGGGTGATTTTAAGGTCGAGGGTGTGGTCCTACTTGTGGGTGATGCCCTTCGCCCGCTGTTGAAGCCCGAATGATTCGAGCAGATCTGCATGGCATCAGAGTCACGCGGATTATCGACGTGGATGTTAAAGTCTCCAGCGAATAAAATTTGCTCTTTAGACAGAAGAACTGATTCGAGATAATCTAAAAATTCCCTAAAGAAGACAGTTGTTGAAACCTTGCGTTTATCAGAGTATGGTGGTCGATAGATTATAAACAAGCGAATCAGTACAGTTACTGACCGTAGTCACAGTCCACTCAGAGAATTCAAAGGAGCTCTTCTCACCCGCTTCAACTTTCTTAACACGCAATCAAATCCCAAAGCAATCAATTGCACTCTTACAATACAAGAAATTCCCAGGCCTACCGCCTACCGTATTGTCGAACAAACACTAAGAAGTTCTCGCCTTTTCTCAAGTTTTTAAATTCACTTCACAACGAGCTCGAGGTCATCAACTCTCAATCCATTCCCTCCTTGAAGAAAATACTGAAAATTAAATTATTAGGTAAATATGAAAAACGGTCATAAATCTTTTCATCTTCGACTTCTCGTCATCTTTTCTTCAATTGATGCAAACATCTCTAGCTCGTAGTTCGGGGAATCCTAACCTCTCATAAGCTCCTATAGTTCCTGCTAGGTCTCCTCGCCATAATAAGTAATAAGAAATAATTATGAATAATATTACTGTGTAACAAATAAAATAAAATAAATGAATAAAAATAACTTTCCTGGATTTTACTAAAAGAAAATAAGATTTATTCCAATTGTTTTCTTTTTTCTTTTTTTTTTTTAATTTCTTCGGGTCCAAACTTAAGAATTTGTTTCATGCTTAGCGTGCGTATATCGAGTTATCGATGCACGCGGGAACTTTGGAGAGCACGAAAGATGCGTAAGAGTTGCAGGAGGCGATAGCCAAGTGCAACTCTACCTTCTTGAGTGCTCTCCAAACTTCGCAAGTGCATTCATAACTCGATATACGCACAGCTAAAAGCATGAGCAAATTCTTTTATAACATAGCTGACAAAAATGCTTGCTTTTTGATTAACTGTAAAATTCTCGCAACGCGTGCCACAGAAAAACAAACGCTTCTACTGGCTGGTTACAAACACGCCACAATCGCCTAGTTTGAAAGAAAATTCTTTCTGTAAAACTGAGAATGAAAATTTGCTTATTTATCCTTTAACGATCAATCGAGAAACTAAGCAGAAACAAAAATAAAAGTGTCTTAAAGTCCACCTAAAATTAAAATACTCACATGTTCGTAAGACGTCGTGGAGTATGGTTTGGATCCGGCCCTGAGAAGATGTTTATGTTTTGCTGGGCGAAATCCAGAAAACTTGTTTTCTAGGGAAGACGACTATCTTCCTACTTTACATTCATTTGCGAACAATGGCTGGCCATTACGGCTACTTGAGAAGACCTGGCAGCAGTTGTTTTTATGATCGAGTAATAAATTAATGTCTTGTTGTGTAATTTGTCTTGTTGCAGCTAGAGAAATTTTCCTGATTTAGTCGGATTGTTCGGCGATAACAGAAGTGCATAAAAAATTTAAAAACAACAATAAAAACGGAAATTTTACCTTTAATTGTTGTTAACGACCAATTTGTGTCTTTTCTGTTCCCGGTGAATGTCTCTCGGCCACAATTTGCTGCAGCTGGTCTTCCGACAAAATTGCGAAACGCGCAACTTGGAGTTTTTTGAATTCGGCTTTATTTTTGCTGCTTGTTGGATCATGCGGGACGTAAAAGGTCAATGCCGATTGAAAAATTAGGCAGTTCTTCGCTGGTTTCTTCCACATTTTAAAGAGAAAGAAACCTGCACTGCATGATCCGGGTGAGGTGGATAGCAGTTTCTTTTGTTATGCGGCAACGGTGCTTTCCCCGCATAGGAATGTTATCATTTTTACACAGAGAATGCATAAACCTACATGAAGGCCTTCTACGCAATAAAATGCATTAACAGTCTACTTTGAAAGGGCGTTTTTTTTTTTGTTTTAAAAGATTTTGACCAATCACAAGAGTTGAAAACAATAGCCAAGAAAAGTTTACAATTTTATATGTTCCCCACATAGGATTTCTTTGTTATTCAAACAGAGACTAGATTTTGTTATATGGAAGATGGTTGGAAAGTAAGGATGAATATATGTACTGCTTTATGAAGTTTTGTTAACTTTTGCTGTTTAAGCCAATCAGAAGTAAGTACAGACAATAGAAAAGTTAGCACCTTTTTTGCATTCCAACATGTTCGTTGCCGTTGTTGTTATCGTTCTTATCTGGACCGTTTCTTAAAAGGCAACAACTTTGCAGCCAGGTAAAAAAAAATGCTCACGTCATCCTATTTACGCACGGGCGTGCGTAAATAAAGATTTTGCTCATAGCGGCTCAATAGGACTTATATAGGGCAAGCACGTGCGCTATGTTATAATATATAACATCACACGGTTTGTCGCCGTTACACAATAAAACGCCGTTTGAACGTTTCAACAGCATTAATTGACTCGCCCTTTCCCCACTTGGTGATAAACCAACCTGTCATTGATTCTAACCAGACCAAAAGTACAAAACATGCATCGCTCGAAATAAGCCCCACCAGCACTGAGAAGCTGGTGAAGAAAACCAATTTGATTTGCGACACCGTTCTTGCTATTAAAAGGAAAAAAGTTCACATACATGTGTTGGTTTGGAAAACTCGCATACAAAGTTATTAGTTTTTAGCAATTTTAAGGAAATTTCTTAAGCTCGTTTTCTTTAGGGAAAAAAAAAACACATTAGTAAGAGTCTAGTGACGATGTTAGTGGCAAATGTTCAGGCCTCGGTTGTTCAAACGTTGGATAGCGCTATCCACAGGATAAATCACTATCAAGAAGTTAAGCATCTGGGAAACCAATTGCACTATTTACTGGATAGAGATTTATCTACCGGGTAGCGCTATCCACCTTTTTGAACAAGTGGGGTCAGTGCATTCTCCACATATGGCCTATTTTAGAGTGAACGTCCCATGTTCATGCATGACTGGTTGTAAGAATCGAAGGGCTCTCCAATACCTTTCCCTTAGTGTACAAGAAAAAGTTTTTGGTATGTTTCCCAATTTAATCAATTAATTAGATCACAATATAATAGATTGTTTGTCTTTTTGCTGAGTTGTAGGTGTTCCCTGACTGCTACATTAAAACTTCAATTTTTTTACCTTTTACAAGATATTGCAGTAATCTTGAATTAAACCGTGTGATGATATGGTGCCGTAAATACTTGGTGCTTACAGTATAAACACTGAAACAAAAAAATGATCTTAAATCTAATAATCTCGAAAAACTAGCCGACAAACCCTAGGGGCCTTAGTCTGTTACATCGCGAAAGGTTTCCATATCACTAAGATTTACATGCTTGTTTTTTACGGCTTAGTTTTTCAGATTTTCATGGTTTAAGCACTTTCGTCACACTTCTTGGTCAAACGAACCATTTAAATAATTAATACATTTCTTGGAGGACAAATACGGGATCTTTTGTTCTTAATTGTTAGCTTTCATAATTATTATTCTTTTTGGTCACGCTAAAGAAAATACATCAATAACTTATCGTTAAATGTAGACGAGTTACCTGGAGTTTAAACTTTAGATGTATTGCGATGTATTTCTACCGAGTAAAATAGCATGTCAGTTGATAAAGAGCACATTATAACACACAATACATACACATACGATTTCGGTTGTATATATTGCTTTCACATCACAATAATTTAGCTGGTTGATATTGTGTTTGCCTTGAAGTATTAGGCTTTTGTAAAAGAAAAAAAAGAGGGAGAAAAGGGGTCACTTTGTTAAATGAAGCCGTGAGGTTCTACAGAAAAAAAAATCCCTAGTCAGAAATCATAGGAAGACCTGCATGGAAATGATTTTGTTTTCTTTTTGTGTCTTTCTTTACTTTTTTTGAATGCAAACTACTGAACTTGATTAGTTAAATTAAGGTAATTGGCAAAATGCTTCTAGATGAATGGGGACCAATCCAGCGTCCATCAATTTTGTCAACCCAATTACTGATCTTGAAGTTGAATTGTCTTTTTGGAAATTGCCACTAACGACCAATACGAGATTACATACCATCCTTTAACATAATTTTTAATGTTCCACAGTTGTTCATCATATTTCAAATTGATCAAATCTTTTAAAAACTTGAAAAGGTGGGTCTCCATTTTTAGTTGTTTCTGGGAGAGTCTTTTTGAATGTCAAAAGCTTTCCGCTACTGATTTTTTTAGCTCTACGGTTAACATCACTTAGCTTTCGCTAAGTGGACTACAAAAGCTACAATTTAACCTGTTGAAGCCACATGTCTTCCTTAAAAAAAGTGGAAATGAATGGAAAGGAAAATTCAGTGCAAAAGATAATATCCCAAATTACCACCTAGAGCTAACTATGGTCAGATAATAGGACTCTATTTTTTATGAGCGGGCTAAGATTTGTTGTAATGTTATTCAAATGAAACCTTATTGGCCCAACGTTTCTCAGGATTTTACGGAAACAAAATCATTTTTGCGTGTTTATATTTTTCACTGGCCCCTATTTTAGTGAAAGAATAATCATCGCTAAAGACGAAATCATTTCAGTTAATGACTCAGCATCTATATATAAAATATCACTGTCAGCTTAATTATAGCATTTGGTTTCTTACATATTGTTGAAACTTTCTTTTTTTCCAACATTACAATATAAAAAAGTACGTAAAAACAACAATGGTACCACTTGGTTTCACATTTCAAATTATGCAGAGATTTTCTATAAAATAACTCCGTTTTGCCCAAAGGACGTCATTGAAAATTTCTTACTTGAAGCCGAGTTCAACAAAGTCATGTCTTCCAGATGGTTAATGGTTCTATTCCTTATGGCGTCTGTAACGGTGATCACAGGGAAACCTTTGCCGCAGCAAGCAGGTTAGTGAGTACTTAAAAACTCATTTTTGCAGTTTAGCTTCTAAAATGGTCTCTTTCGCGACCATTATTTGCAAAGAACTCGCGCGGCGATTGAGTCATTCTGTAATACTTTCTTCTCATTTTTGTGATATAAATGATTTAATATCACGTCCGCTTGTAATTTAACAAAAATGTTAGAATGTTATCTTACCACTTTAAACTTAAATTTCACCTTGGAAACAAAATCGAACGTCAGTCAAATTTTCCCTAATGTACAAGTTTTATATTTTGCAGCATAATCGATACACAAATCATAAATATGTAATTTATCTAGTTTTTACAAGTCTACCTTTACGAAAGGTTATTTCTCGTGCTTATCTCCTGCCACAACTTTTATATAATTATTGTAATAAGGCGTTGCTATGCATCCAAGATGGTGACGTCAAATTTTTTATAGGTACCGCAGCTTTCTAGTAAAATCTCGATCAGTTTGAATAAGTTCCCCAGCTAAATCTATTCGGTAACTTCGTTTCTCATTTTATTTAACTCGTTATGTCTTTTTGTATGTTTTCGTTTGTAAACTGGATCATTTCTTGGCAAATAAAGAACAATATAAATCACCAAACATTTTTCACACAGTCTAACCTCTCCTTACGGATACTTCTATAATAGAAACACCTCTCTTATTACGGACAGTTCGTTTGGTCCCAGAAAAGCCAAAAAATCATACATTCCCTACCTCTATAGTACGGACACCTCTGTAAAGCGGACACTTGGTCCCTCCCTTTTGTGTGCGAATTAAAGAGGTTTGACATTGTTTTAAGCTTAATTGGATGAAAAGATTGGAACTTGTGTGTGGGACTAATCTGTTTTAATTAATGACAATAAGTGGTGGTGTTCTAACTGTCAATTCAGTTCATACGTGTACGATTTAAACCTTTAAATCCTGAATAGAACTATTATCACTTGCCATTTCAGAGTTCTTTTTGGCTCAAAAGGCTCAGCTAAACGGCAACATGCAATTCGTTTTATTTCCTGGTGGCTGCATTTAGCCATTTATGACATCGTTTCTTTATGCCTGAACGTTATAAAAACGAAATCCCTCTCTCGGGTGAGACTGGGCACAAGAAAACGGCACAAATTTGCAAAACTAATGATGTATTTATCCATGATGGCCATTGACCCATTTGGACAAATCTGATAGCAGCAAAGCTAAAAGACTGTTGGAACTGTTGGTTCAGATTATCTGTTGGCTAAGTACCCGGATCTTAGATGTAAATGCATGGTGGTGGGTGGCGAGATGATAACAAAAAAAGGAAAGGGAGCGAGTGAACTTAACAGAACAAAATATTGGCCACGTATTAGGCGATCCTGTCATGTGCCTAGCTTTTGCGATATCATTATATATATTTTTAAGATTATAACTCCGTAATGAGGTATTGGTTCTTGAAGAAGTTAGAGATCGCTAGAAAGCCAAGATTGAGGAAAAGTTTTTGCTCAGACATTCAAATTGGATCTTTGCCGAAAACTTTCCAACGCGTTTAGCTTGTTACCCGAGTTTCGAAAAAAATATGCAATTTCTAGAAGGGAATTTTTGTTTTCGTCCCTGTATTTAGCCACATTGCGTGAGAATGCTACTTTATAAAACATTTTTGGCGCGCAGTTCAGTGGTTTTAGCATGACGTCAGCATGACGGTAGCAATTGTGTTTAATTAAAAAATTATATTTCTGTCCTAACGTTAACCTAAAGGCCACAAAACGCAATAAGGGAGGACTATTGTTTCTTTTTTTTTTTTTTTTCTTTTTCGGTAGGCAGTTTGCTTTTTTCGATAACGAATCATCTCGCAATGCCCACTGTTTACTGCTTCAAGAATCATGCACCGAAACATGTAATACCAGAAGATCACTTATCTCAGCGTGATGTTTTCGTGACATGCATAATACATGATATAAGACATTATCTTTTGCCACGGAATGATTAGACTATCTTGAGAATCGACTGCATGTGAACTACAGGATTTTGACGCTAAATGTGAAAGTACACTTACGGCACGCTTTCACTTTAATTAAAAGGAAATATTTTTTTAACACGCTTTAGCACTCTAGCCATCTTGCTTCATTAGCGATTTCTTTTGTTTTTGAGGACACGCTTGAGGCAATTTAGCGTGAGCAAGTCGAACAAGAGAACGTTTTAAAGTTTTTAACAACAGCGGTGTGCAAAAGAGCACGCTTTCAGCTTGCGCAGGCACACAAGGCGTATTATTTTAAGCTACAGTACTGCTCAGAATTACTGGAAAAATAATCCTCGCTTGTTAGACACGCTAATCGAGTCTCGACTCTTAAGTTACAGAAAAAGAAAATGATATTTGAATATTCATCAGGCGAAAAAATTTCAATCCACATCTACAGAAATTCACACCGCCCTTCGGTGGTTTCATGCGCGTGCACCGCTTATCTTACACTTTGACGGGTAAACGTTTCACTTTCGGCCGAAAAAACAAATGGGCCAACGATAGGTTGCTTATTTGAAATCTTGAAAAATTGTGTCTGTGTATCTTTGAATGCCGGCTATCTTGTGAATTATAAAATATGTTTGTTTTAGTGCATAAGTTGTGTCTGGTCACGTGGCAGTCGCGATGGTGAAGAAGAAATATGATCTTGAAGTTAGTAGGAAATAGTTGTCAAAATGGTAATGTTTGCGAGCCCCCTTATAATAAACAAAAAATATATAACCTGGATAAAACTAAATAGCTATACTGTTTCTTGTTTCATTTTTTTTCTTGTTACGACATATAGCAACCTTAGGACCACCTGAGGAGACTGAAGCACCTGAACCAACTGAAGCACCTGAGGAGACTGAAGCACCAGAGCCAACTGAAGCACCTGAAGCACCTGAGGAGACGGAAGCACCTGAAGAGACTGAAGCACCTGAGGAGACTGAAGCACCAGAGCCAACTGAAGCACCTGAAGCACCTGAGGAGACGGAAGCACCTAAGGAGACTGAAGCACCTGAGGAGACGGAAGCACCTGAAGAGACTGAAGCACCTGAGGAGACTGAAGCACCAGAGCCAACTGAAGCACCTGAAGCACCTGAGGAGACGGAAGCACCTAAGGAGACTGAAGCACCTGAGGAGACGGAAGCACCAGAGCCAACTGAAGCACCTGAAGCACCTGAGGAGACGGAAGCACCTGAGGAGACGGAAGCACCTGAGGAGACTGAAGCACCTGAGGAGACGGAAGCACCTGAGGAGACTGAAGCACCTGAGGAGACTGAAGCACCTGAGGAGACTGAAGCACCAGAGCCAACTGAAGCACCTGAAGAGACGGAAGCACCTGAAGAGACTGAAGCACCTGAGGAGACTGAAGCACCTGAAGAGACGGAAGCACCTGAAGAGACTGAAGCACCTGAGGAGACTGAAGCACCTGAAGAGACTGAAGCACCTGAAGAGACGGAAGCACCTGAAGAGACTGAAGCACCTGAAGAGACTGAAGCACCTGAAGAGACGGAAGTACCTGAAGAGACGGAAGCACCTGAAGAGACGGAAGCACCTGAAGAGACGGAAGCACCTGAGGAGACGGAAGCACCTGAAGAGACGGAAGCACCTGAAGAGACGGAAGCACCTGAAGAGACTGAAGCACCTGAGGAGACGGAAGCACCTGAAGAGACGGAAGCACCTGAAGAGACGGAAGCACCTGAAGAGACGGAAGCACCTGAGGAGACGGAAGCACCGGAGGCCGAAGAACAAGAAGAGGAGGAAGAGGAGGAAGAGGAAGAAGAGGAGGAAGAGGAAGAAGAGGAGGAAGAGGAGGAAGATGATTAAATAATATTTTATCATAACTGAGTATACCTTGTTTATACGTATACGATCAACTAGATATCATCCATGAGTTATTTCTTTATTTGAAAATTCGACGTTTAAGAGTGTTTATTTGTTTTTAAACTCGAAAAATGCCATAAAGATCCAAAACATGATATGTGCAAGGTACTGTTTAATTTGGTTCTTTTTCCAAACCCAATGTTAATTATAAATGGTATTCAATCTGTTGTAGAAACATAGCACAGGGGTAAGACTTTCAACAGCTGAAGTTATTTGGTAAGCTTTTGTTTTAATCCCAAGTAAAATAGTTGCCATTAGGTTCAAAGCCCGCAGTATGTGTGCCTGGGTACCATCAGCGCAGGACAGTTAATATTCAAACATTTTTTTAAGTGCATTTATTATTGTTATTATTATTATTATTATTATTATTATTATTATTACTATAATTATTATTACTATTATGATTATTATCTCGCAGTATAAAACTTTGGAATACTGTCCACATTATGAGTAGTATAAGGCGCATAACGTAACCTACACCACCTGAGAAGCTATACTTAGAAGTAAAAAAGTGTCGGGTAAGAAACCTAATACGATCCTAATAAAAATTATGATATGAGTCTCTCTACTTAAAAAAAGCCAATTTAGAATATTATTAAATTCTTATACTCTGTAAAACCTACGCAAAGACATGATGATATTATTATCTCTACTAGAAGCCTATTTAGAAAATTCTTCATTTTTTATACTCTCATTTTCTCTTATATACCTAAACGAGGCCATCATAATGTGGTTATCTCTACTAAAAGCCTGTTTAGAATAATATCAAACTCTAATGCTCTAAAAAAATCTAAGTAAAAACACCAGCAAACGTATTTGTGTTTCTGGAAAAACTGGAGTCCTTAGCGCCCTAACTAAGTATTTATCTGAAATGTTCTGGCAATGTTCAAAAGTGTTTGAGATGACCGACTTCTGCATCCGCTCAAGTACGCTCCGTGCTCTCGCTCCTAGTAGCTTCCTCAACGACTTCTTTAGGTGTTTAGAGTAACCACCCAGTACGTCAATTATTAGGTTGTACTGTTCAAACCTGTAACCATTGTATCTCTGCTTCAGCTCCCACATCAGGGGATATTATTATGATTATGATTATTACATGTATGTCCATTCCTTGTAGATTCACGCAAGATGTTCAGCCTGGTTTATAGTCCTTAGGAGCTGGTTATAACAAGTCATCACGGGTCCCAGGTCTCTCTTTTCCTTCTCCTTACAGGGACAGTACTTTCCTTAGTATCTTTGCTTTCCCTAACAATGCTGTTTTCTGGATAACTTCTAACTTCACGTTCACACCGATTCGCTTCATGTACTCCTTAAAGTTAACTGAGACGGCTCCAAGGGCTCCAATAACAACAGGAAATACAACGATTTTTCGCATGCGCCAGAACTTTGCAATTTCATTCTTCAATAATTGGCATTTCTCTACCTTCTCAAGTTCCTTATCTTTCACCCTGTCATCACCTGGGATGACAACATCAATTATGACAACCTCTCTCTCCTCCTTATCAATAAAGACAATGCCTGGTCTTCTTGCCTCGATTTTCCGATCACACTGGATTTCACACAGTATCTTGGAGTTTTCACTTTCCACCACTCTCTACGGCTTCTGTTCATACCAGTTATTAGCTCTTTCCAATCCACATTTACATGTACCACAAAGTTGCCAATGGATATCGTTATCGTGCCTTCCTTTATATTCTGTCTGCGCCAGCTCACTGCACTCACTCACCACATGGGCCACCGTTTCTCCCTTACTTCCGCACATTGTGCACAGAGGGAATTCTGCTGTGCGATCAATGTGAAACCTCGTATAATTCGTTCTCAAAGCTTGTTCCTGGGCGCTACATATCAGGGCCTCAGTACATCCTTTCAAATCTCCCTTTGCAATCCACTGCCAAGGTATATCCCAGTCAATACCTTCCTTTTCTCTCACATACTGCCCATGCATTCTTTTCTGCTTCCATTCATTCTCCATCTCCTTTACTTCATTCACTTTGTACTCCTTTGGGTCCACAGCCTCTGAGATGTCGACTACATTGCTATCTCCAACTTTCCTGAGTAATGCCTCTTCACTATTTCTCACTTACCAACCCAAACTGTTCTCTTCTCTCCTCACGCAGCTCTCACAACTGATCAGGCTTCTTCCTCCCTTCTTTCTGGGTACGTATATTCTGGCAACATCACTTCTAGGATGTAGTTCCTTATTCATTGTCATGATTTTTTTAGACTTCCCATCTATTTCCTGAAGTTCCTCCTTATTCCATTAAACTGTTCCTGCTCCATACCTCATAAGCGACACAGCCCAAGTGTTTGCCGCTCTGATCTTGTTCTTACCATTGAGCTGAGATTTCATGACAAGTTTGAACCGCCTTAAATACTCTGCTCGAAATATGTCTTTCATTTTCCTTTCCTTAAACTTGTCCAATTCTAGAATGCCCAGATACTTGTAACCTTCATCATCAACTTCTTTTATCGTCAGTCCATTTATCAACTTAATACCCTCACTTTTACACAACTTTCCCCTCCCCCGCTTCAGCACCGCAACACCACATTTCCTTATCCCAAATTCCATTCCTATGTCTTGGCTAACCAACTGTACTGTCGATACAAGGCTTTCAATCTCCGCTTTATCCTTGCCATAGACCTTATTATTATTATTATTATTATTATTATTATTATTATTAAAAGTAAATTATAATTATCTTACAATGTATGAAGCTTCAAGCTTAAACCTTGTTTGATCAAAAAGGGTTAGCCTTTTCGTCTTTCTTCAGTCCGCATATTTATACGACGAAGTCACGGTTAAAGGTTGTCCGCTGTAGCGAGAAGTGAGTCCATTTGCTTTCATTTAAAAAGATGGATGAAAATACACAAATCATGTCAAAGAGAAACTAAATCAAGTATTACAGCTGATTCTTTTAAAGTCGCGGCGCAAGCTGATCAATAAAATTGATTTACAAAGAGAAATACACGCTTGGAAATTTTTGCTTCAATTCGGGCCAACTTTTTTCGGGACCGTGCGAAGACTGGTTCCTAACAAAGACAAATTCAAGATGGCGACGTGAAGCCAGACGAACTACGGCTGATTATAACGGCATTGAAGAGCCGTGAAAACATTAGGAATTGCAATTTCAAACCAATAAATGAAATGAACACAAGTTAAACTATTCATACAGTAATATTTCAGCTCAGTAGACATCATGTCATTTAGAGCAGCAGCTCTGTTATGTATATCGATTGTCGTCCTAATTATCGATCTCTTTAGTAACAACTAAGTTTCAAAATGCCTTCTTTAAGAACTTCGCTTCGATAAGTTTAACTTACCTTCATTAAGAAATTTGAAGGGACACCTTTCTTGTTTGGTGGGGGTGTTTTAATGTCAAAGAAGAGACCTCAAATACACTTGAACGTGGCTGAACTGGTGTTGTTTAACGATGACATGATGTATTATTGTAACTTCCCACTTTTCAACGAACAAAATTCCTCGCTGTTTATTATTATCTGCCACGAAGGTTAGCATTTTGTCTTGACAATTCACGAAGTAGAAATCGCTTTACTGAGAATAGGACAACCTCGAAGCGGAGGAGTGATTTTCTTGCTTCTCGCAAGTCATCCAAAACCTGTTAGTTCATCCATTAACAAGCGTGATGTGAACCTGATTGACCTAAAAATAGTATTTTTTGCAAGAAAAATTCACGTGCGTAAGCTCCAAACTTAAGCAACTAAAGCATCAAAACAAAGGATAAATACCTTCTTCATGTTTTCCTCGTTTCCGTTTTTGAGATATGGGCACCAAACAGCAGATATAAAACCTTTTCCAAAGCTTACTTCAGCCAGACTTTTCTCTCAAGAACCTCGCAAGAAACTCTCTCTTCGCCGACATAAAGCTAGTCTCAAAATATTCGAAGACAAGGCATGCAAGGTACCGATAAAAAGCTCTCTCTTCGTAGCTTTTATCGCGCTCGTCAAAACATTGTTTATTAGTACCAGTTCTCTCTCACATGGCGATAAGCCTGACCGATTTTCGCTCTTGGCGGGCTGGCGATATGGCCGCGCAGAAATTCAAAGAAGAGGACTGGGGAAACGGGGACACGAAACTTGGCCAAAATTGGCAAAAATTTCCAAGCGTGATACGAATTGCTGTTACTGCAAAGAAAACAGCAACTTTTAAGTTTTATTAAATTAACTAACTAGCTGCAAACCACTAAGCTGAGACTTATGTCTTGTTAGGCCCCTTTCAAACTAGCTTGTTCAACGCGTTCAGATAGTATAGCGAGGGAGAAAAATTCAGAAAAAAAAAAAAAACAACAACAGGGTATTTCTTATGATGGTGGGGGGAGGGGGACCTGCATCACGCCAGATGATGGTATTAAGCTCTGTTTGTTGACCTGATTGGTCAAAGTCACGATGTTATTGGTTTTCTGTCAGTTAAGACTTGTAACAGTACCGTTCAACAGTTGGTCAAATTGTAGGTTGACTACGATTCAGTTGCGTTTGGTCTAAGTTATAGTAAACCAGACATCTAAAGTGATGTCTCAGTGACCCAGTAGATTTGATGTTTAGTAAAGGAACATCTGGACCCTTCCGCCATCTTGGTTCCCCCATTTTGAATTTACATATTAAATGCATTAAATTTTAGTTAAAACCCGGATAAATCGAGGGAATCGTGATGGAAAAATGCAGATGTCTATATAAAGACACTAATAGGAAGCTAAAAAGTCCGCAAATTGTGAGAATGTGAGCGAAGTTAGTTGAAATTTTTATAATTATTGGTTAAACATGGAACCCAGTATCTGCCATTTGGTCATTTAAAATTGAAGCCTTTTTCTCAACCTCGTTGACGTTCGTTTATTTTAAATCATGTCTTGTTCCGTAACAAGCACTTGGGTTACAAACAAATGTCTTGCTGTTTATCACGTAGAAAATTAACACTTCAGAGATTAATCATAATTAAATTTCTGAAAATTAATTCGACACTTCCAAAAAGATCAGTAAAGTCAATTAAGCGCTTGATATGTAAAGGGTGCCCGGTTTTGTATTCCTCAGTAGACAAGTTGAGCTTCTAGGCGTTAAAAGGCAAAATAAATACAAAATTAAGGATTTTTTTTTTTTTACAGCGATGATACATTCTTGAAACCATATCATTTTCTGATTTATTCCATTTTTTTTTTTTTTCGCCTTGTAAAAATTGACCTGAGATCTGGTGTCCTCCATACCTTGTTGTTTAGAAGGCAGATGAAAAAGTTTCCTTTTTATAATCAGTCCTTTTTCGTAATCAGTCCCGAAGATCCAATCCATTCCTCAATTTTTCACGGGATCATTTGCGGTCGACTTTGGGGATCACTTGCGGTCTCGGGATCATTTGCGGTCGGGGATCACTTGCGGTACTGTACAAGTAATCGAGTTCGTTTGTTTTAATTAAAAGTTGCAATAGGCACGCAATACGTGAAAACGTAAACAAGCCAAGCAACGCGAATGGCTGCCGCGTGATGTGTGACAACACGGCATATATCTTCGTTACATATGACCCACAGATAACCACGGCAAACAAATCGGCAATAAAAAACAACGAACACTGAGTTAAACAAACTATTAAATAATTTAAATTTCCTTTAAAAACGCTTTTTTGAAGAATTCAGGCCCGGCAAAGAGGATGATGGGATTCCAATATACTCAAGTTTTTCCTTGTAAGATACCAGCATACCTTAAAACTGTAAAATCTTTGTTACCGAAAACCTGAAATTGTCTTCAAACAGAATACCATATACCTAGAAATGGTTTGTCAGCAATTTACCGAGACTCCAGACTGTCCAACCATTTTAGGTCAAAAAATCGGGATCCTGTTTAACTATAGACTAATAAATGACGCGAGCGTCGAGGCTGCGAGCCACAAGTGGGTATGGGGCATGCTCCCCCAGGAAGTTTTGAAATGTTGAAGCTCTAATACACCATTTCAAGTGTTCTGAGAGGACTATTTCAGTCAAGAATGTTTGGTAAAGTGATCGTCATTATTAGGGTTGTTTACAATACTAGATAGAGACAAAACTGAATTTTCCAGAAAGGGACTGTAAATATTGGAAATATCTGTGACTTCCATGCAGATTGAAATTGACGAGTCGAACCGTTTTCTCTTGGGCACAGATGACTCATCAGATTTCATAACTTGAGTAAAACGCCGGAAGATATTTTTCGATATTTTGACACACAGAAAGTTACTCGCACTGGAAGAACAGTACATCAAGTACGCGATCGTAATCACTAAGCATTTAGAAGGCCCTTGAAGTTGGCGGATGTAGCAATACTTAACAAAGCATCTGTATTTTGAAACTGCTTAAAAGTAGTTAAAACGTATTTGAATAATTTAAAAACTATTTCTGCCTCAATTTGGATTATTTTTGTTATATTTTACGAATAAAACCAAAATAGTCATAGGAGCTTAAAACGTATTGATAGACCTATTTGAGTACGATTTATATAATTTAACAGGTTTTCCCTGTATTTAAAACATATTTTGTATTAAAAATACGTTTTAAACAGGGGTACTGACGAGTACCCAAAACCCTTTTAAAATACCATTTAAATTTCCTTTAAAAACGCTTTTTGAAGATTTCAGGCAGGGCAAAGAGGATGGTGGGATACCAATATACTCAAGTTTTTTCCTTGTAAGATACCAGCATACCTTAAAACTGTAAAATCTTTGTTACCGAAAACCTGAAATTGTCTTCAAATATCACAGGTGTCATTTAAGAAGAACAACGTTTAATCAGGGATTTAAAATGTAGTTTTTGCAAGTAAAATACAAAAATAGGTTTTAACTAGAGTGTTTAAAACAATGTTTTGAAAGGAACTCCACGACCACGACTTTAAACAGTTCGAAAATGGTACACTTAAAATATTTTTAACCCATTTTCAAGAGGCCAGTTCAATTTTAAAGGCGATTTAAGGTAAATGACACAATTAATTTTTCCAAACAGGATTTAAACATGCTATTTTCACAGTATTTTAAAAGAGAAATACCAGCTATCCCGATTTAAAAGATTTTGAAATGGAAACCTGTTTCCAAACATTGTTTAAACTGGCCGTTTTTAGGGTAACCGGGCGGCTCGATGGGATTAAAAGAACCGTGAAATCTAAAAAAAACAAACAAACACCGATCTTCGATCTAAAAGATCTGTTCGTATCAACAATTGCACAAAATTAACGAGTTAATTTGTAAGCCTTTTCATAAGCTATGACATATTGGACCAGGCTGAGCGAACAATTAAATCTCCCAGCAGATCAAACAGAAATTGAAAAAAAGAGAAGAAAATAAGGAACAAGTTTTAGCTGTATTGACTGATTCCCGTTAATAAATTCATAATCTAAATCAAACAATAAACTATCATAAATCAGTTAACTTTAGGGGACATTCGCGTGACTTTTGAGGCAAAGGCTAAGTGAGGTTAGAGAAAAATAATATGACAGTCCAAGAGTGAAACAAATTTTACATCGAGTTAATATAGTCTTATAGGTACACCCAAAAATAACAACCATGATCGACTACAGTACGTAGATTAGGCCTGGAAAACAAATTATTCCCAAACAAAATAACCTAGTCGCCCACTACCTTAATTTTATAAGGTTAATTCAGTCTCTCCAACCACTCCGTTGCATGGAGAGACTATGGATTATTGGACACACGATCGTCCTCAGTGGCAGCTAATTTACACGTTGCATTCCACCGTCTAAAAAGGAGGCCAGAATAAAAATTCAGGCTGGATTTTTTGTGTTCGACAATAAGAACTCTTTCGTCTCTTAGTCACTTTGCGTGGCTTCGCGAACAAGTACTAAATTTTATGTTATATTTAAGGCAGCTTTAGTTTTTGGACTGCATATTAGTTTCACTTCATTACATTCTATTTGGTGTTCTAAGAAAGTATGATAAAATTTGGATGAAATTATTCAGCTTAAAGCACACATGTCAAAATCGGGATTGTTGCCACCCCGAATGCATGTTGTTTAGGATTGGTGACTTTTAATCAAAATTGGGGCATTGGGATGCTTGGACAGTCGGTTGATTAATTCACCCAGATACAACATACAGTCAAACCCATTTAATACGGACACTGAGGGGGGCTATAGAAAGTGTCCGCTGTATCAACAGTGTGTCCGTATTAAGCAGGTCATTCTTGTATTCTATTAAAATCAGGAACACACTTTTTATTTTTATTCTGACGAAAATACTAAATAAATAAAACGGAACATTTAGCATAGTCCAATTAAGTATATCTAACCTTCAAAAAAGCCGTCATTCTGCAGACTATGCTCATAAACACTCAAAAGTCCCTCATTTATACTCACAGTTCTCTGCATACCTCGTCTGACGCCAAAATATTATAAAATGGACGTCTTTAACTCATACTGTCCTTCTTTTTAGCGTTGGCATCATCGACATGCTGTCAATTAAAGTTTTTAACCATCAAAAAGGAAAGGCTTGTTACAGCACACAGTTGACAATGAAGTGTTCTAATTAGCGAAGTTAACTTAATGTGAATCTGTTGATTGGCAAGAAAAAAGTGTCCATTGCCTCTAAGCTGTGTCTGTAAAGCGGGGTTCGACTATAAAAACTTTAAGGTGCATTGCTGTCGGTCAAGAGTTTTATTCATTAAGGACCTTAAGATCGAGGACGGCTTCGTCTGTTGAGGACGTCATGACAGACGAGGGCCTGGGGTGAGTACGGCGTCGTTCGCGCGGGAAATTTGGCTTTAAGATTTCAGACGTCAGACACTGTATCATTCGTCAGAGGCGATAAATGATGAAGAGTTCGTGTTGCTATATGATGTATTTTCTTCGAAAAACTTGAGCCCATCCACCATATAAAGATTACCAGCGTTTCTCCTTTGACCATATGGATCCTGATGAGTGCAAGACAGAATTCAGATTCCTTAAAAAGGGCACCCCTTTGCTCGCTGATGTTCTGCGAATTCCAGGATATTTAGTTTTGAACTATTTGTAGCAGAATAGAAGGCCTTAATTTGCATTTTGCTCAGGACATTGGCCTATCCATGTCGATACAGTGACTTAATGGTTCAAAGATTTGGTAGGCCAGTGCCAGTGTTATCTATGATAAGTAACACTGTACTGAACTATATTTATGATACCCACCATCAAAGACTGACAGATTGGAATCGTACACTTTTGAGCCCAGCCAAACTGGAAGAGTATGCACGGGCAATTTCAGATAGGGGTGCTGCCTTGAAAAACTGTTTTGGGTTCATTGATTGAACAGTAAGAGCAATGTGTAGACCAGACGAGAACCAAAGGGAAGTCTACAATGGACACAAAAAAGTACACGGACTGTAAATTTCAATCTGTTTCACTGCCTAGTGGAATGATCGCAAACCTCTATGGACCAGTTGGTAAGTTAGATATGTTTGTCTTTGCTTCTAAATTCAATGCAAAGACACATCATGTTCAAGATTTGTTTCTAGTAAAACAAAGCTGTGTTTGTAAAGTATTTCTTATGTTGAAATAAATCTGATTTTTTTCTTTTGATAACTCATAACATAAAGGTAAACATATTGATGCAGAGCTGATCAAGACCGACTAATTATGTTTTTCTTTGCCAATTATTTTTCCACAGAAGGAAGAAAGCATGATGCAGGCATGCTCGCAGACTCAGGCCTGCTTAGAGATCTCAGCCAGTATGCTTTCTCCACTACAGGGCACCCTCTCTGTCTGTATGGAGATTCTGCATACCCTTTGGAGGTACACTTACAAACACCTTTCCGTATAGTAGCACCAAATCCCCTCATGGAAGAATATAATCATTAGATGAGCAGTGTCAGGATTTCGGTAGAGTGGATATTTGGTGACATCATAAACTATTTCAAGATAGCTTTAAGCTCAGTAGGTAAGATGTATATAGTCTCAGCTTTACTGTGTAATCCCTACACCTGTCTATATGGAAATACTACCAGTGAATTTTTTGACCAATTATCTCCACCTATTCAAGAATATTTTCACTAAGATCCACATCAAGTCTCAAGCTTTGTGTGAGGAGAAAGCTGTAGAACATCAGTTATGTTAAGCAAGTGAGAATTTTGAATTTTTGTATTTAGAGCACAGTTTGACAGGGTTAGGGTGTTTGACCCAGGTTTAACCATAGGGTTATTCCCAGTCAGGCAGGGCTACAATCCCTGTCTTACCACCTTATTTTGGTAAAGGACAAAATACATGGTTTATTTGTTTTGTTTTTGTTTTTGTTTTTTATAACAAATGAACATTATGCTTTAAGACTAAACCTCCTGACATTTTACACGCTGGTTAGAACAGTGGGTGATAAAATCATATCCTATCCGGGGGTTCCCATGTAGCCCATTTAGGGAAGTGCTCCTCCCCTCCCCAAACACCACCCCTTGAGTACAGTCAATAAACCATTGAAAAATTACACCAAAAATCAAACAAACAAAATAATTATGACCATAACACAGTTCTAACGAATAAAAAATGGAGTCGGTTTAATTTAGTTGCATGCTTTGTGTTAATAATCAATGACAATGAACGAATTATTCATAGCTTGTTTAACAAAAGAACATCTGATTAAATCTAATACAACAATGTAATGCTATAAACAACAGAAGCTATAAAGCATTGTAAAAAGCTTGTAATATGGTCATAAAGATCACGGCGACATCATATCAACCGTCAAAATCCGAAAATGATTTTCAAAAACTCATCTACTGGACTACAAACATTTGTCCAGGCAAAAGTAGGAATAGCAAAAGAAATATTACAAGTCACTGAGATGGTTCAAAATATACAACTGGCGTCAGTGCTTACTTTTTGCTTATTTGTTGTACTACTGACTCCATAAGTTTCGTGGTGCTTGCTTGCATATTTTGCATTAACAACATGAAATCTTGGTGTTGGCGTTCAGCTAGGCTTGTGCTTTTTCTCATCAATTTCCAGCTGCTTTCGTTTCAAATCGAGCTCTTGCCCACTTTTGGCCTGTAGATATTCGATTCCCTCCGAACATTTTGATCTTTTTTGTTTTTGTTTTGGGTCTTTCATCCATTGCACTGTCTTCAGAATCCGATCTATTTCGTTTTAGACTTTCTCCCAGGCTTTCCATTGCTTTTTGTCTCATACCAGCCGCAGTTGCCTTGCTCTTTTCAATTTTTCTTTCGTGCTCTTCACCTTTGCCCTTACATTCTAGCTCATGATACTTCTCTTTATCGATGATTTCCTCAAAAGCACCTCAATCTCGGTCACCTCTACATCGATGCCACTGGCTTTATCCTGCTCTTTCTTTTTAGCGATAATTTTCTCTTTCAAGAGATTGAATTTATCTTTGATGGCTCTTTGGGTGAAGGAGAAGGCTGGATTATTTACATCATTTAAATGGTCAACAATACTATTCCACACATTACTACGCTGTTGGGTTCGAGGTTTGTATTTAAACGGCTCGGTGGCTAAAATCTCTCGCAAAAGGAGAGTATGGTACTCATCAGTCCATTGCATTCTACAGAGAACAATAAAAAACAACGATTCACTCTTTTTTCCAATGGAATATGGTAAGTAAAATCTGCTTTTGCTAGAAAACTTACGTGGATTTGGCTGAACTTGGCTGCTTCTCGCTATCCATTTGCGTACTTCAAGTACCTGCTGAGAAAATGCTTACTTTACATTTCGTTTTCCGATTTATCTCCTCGCTATAAAAGCCACGACAAAAAAAGAAGCACGAAGCTATAGTATGAAAGCGAGAACTGAACGAAAACTGGCCATTTTGCGTTGTTTATGGGAATTTCAATTTGACGTATTCTGCAGAACCTCGAGTCGCTTGCTTTCACGTCGTTCAGAAGTCGAACACGCCGTTGTCCACTCGTTCACTCATGCGCACTAGCTTTTCCAACGAAAGAATCACTTCCGGTAGCCGTCGTTGACAAGAGCCGTCCTCAATCTTAAGGACCCTAATCCTTCCCTCCCAACCCTTGTCGAACTTCTGTTGAACACATTTCGATCACTTTGTCAAATTATTCTTAAATCAAAATATCTACACAAATTGGTGCCTAAATACCAGATGCCAAAAATTTAGAAAAAAAAAAAAACAAAAACAACACCAAAACAAAACAATAACAACAAGACACTTGTACTCATATTGTAACACCACATACCGGAAACCTGAACAAAAAAAGACCACGGATACCCGAATACCCAATACACCGTATTCATAAATGGCGGCCGCGCGGAACGGCCTGGTTTCGAATGCATGAATGCCAGGTTTGGTAGGCCAGAGAATGCCGACTTTAGGCTTTGTGACTAAAATTTCTCATAAAATATTGTTGAAATCTTCTCTATTTTTGGAGGATATAGGCAGAAAATCGTTTTCTTAGTCACTAAACGGGATATCCTTGAGTTAACTAAAGATTTCCAGCGCGGAAAGGCTGAGAGATACCGACAAATTGCTGTGTACCGCTCTGTACGAAGAAGGACAAGCGGGACAAGGAGACGGGTGAAAAAAATTCTTTTTTTCGCTTCCCAGAGGAAGAAAACCTCAAAAGGCAATGGATTCATGCTATAAGGAGAGATGTTGGACCGAATTTTTCAAGAAACGAGGGATCCCGAGTTTGTTCGAGGCATTTCAGAGGGGAAGATTTGCAGAGAAGTCTTAGTGGAAAAGTTAGCCCCAGAACAGGAGCTGTGCCGAGTAAATTCGCATGGAAGCAAAGTTCGCCTCGCAAACGAGCACCGACACCACGCTTCACGACTACAACAGTGGCAAAAAGAAAAGGGTCAGAAGCTAGCGAGGCTTTGGATTCTTCGACCGAATGTAGCGAAATTATCAGTGAGGATGCAACATCAACAAATATGGCGGACTTAGCCTTTCCGGAAACAGTGGAAATGGAAAACATAACACGGGAGCGTGAGTGCGGCACTGATGTTGTCGAGAAATCCGAAAAAGATTCATTGAAAGCTGAACTTAAGGACAAAATTGCCGCAGCTCTCGCGAATAATGAAGAACTGGACAAAGTGGCTTCAAAACTTAAAGAGAAAGTTGTGGATCTTGAGCGGAAATATGAGAAACGTGAGGAGCGGTTTTTTTTCCTTTAAAACATCGCCTCAAATGACTCACTGGTAGCATTTTACACCGGATTTCCAAACTACCAAACAATGATGGCCCTGTACGACTTTTTGGATCCTGGTGAGCAGGGTGAGAACATAAACTACTGGCTGTCAGGAAAAGATGTGGATAGCACCCCCAAGTCTGTGAAACAAGGAAGACCAAGGACCTTAAAACCAGTCAGGACGAGTTTTTTCTCACTTTGCGTAGGCTGAGGCAAGGTTTTGCTGAGTTGCATTTAGCCCAATTATTTAACATTTCTCAGCCAACTGTTAGTCTGATCTTTATCTCCTGGATAAACTTTTTGTATTAAAAACTTGGCCATATTAATATCTGGCCATCCAGAGAACTAGTTAATGAGACGACGCCTGAAGATTTTAAGGCAAAGTATCCTATTACCAAGGTAATCATTGACTGTACAGAGGTGCGCTGTGAAATGCCCAGCAGCCTCCTTTTAAATAGTGAGCTCTTTAGTTCATATAAGCACCACACCACTTTAAAGGCATTAGTGGGAATTTCACCTAAAGGGTTTTTCACATTTATTGGGCAACTGTATACTGGCAGCATATCCTACAGGGTAATTGTAGAGCGAAGTGGCTTCTTGAACCTTCCCTTTTCGAAAGGAGACACTGTAATGGCTGACAAGGGCTTTACCATTGACGATATTCTTCCCCTAGGAGTCTCCTTAAACATCCCCCCTTTCTTGGGAATGTCTGATCAGATGTCAGCCGATGATGTGATCACAACACAAGAAATTGCTAGCTTGCGAATCCATGTTGAGAGGGCTATTAACAAGGTGAAGAATTTTCACATATTTGATGGAGTTATTCCATTAACCTATTTTGGGGTAGTAAATCAAATGTGGTGTGTGTGTGCAATGTTGTGTAATATGCATGATCCCATAATCAGTGCTTAACCCTTCAACATAAACTAAATACCCCTCATTGTCAACACCCCCCAACCACACCCCCTTGTCCACCCACTGGTTTGACAATATTATAGCTGCATTTATAATATTAATTTTATTTTTCTTAAAAATAAATTTTGTGTTATTTTACTATGGGAAAAATTATACTTGGGAAGTCATGTTTACTAAGATTGGTGTAAACACAGCTATTATCACGTATTTCGATGCCTTTCAACACTTGTATATATTTCACTTCTAAAGTCCACGTGGATTTTTTTTTCAAATTAGCTCCTATTCAATATTTTAAGGACATTACTTGAACAACATTATTCTGATCATCTTTTGTGAGGAAATTGGGACTGTAACTCTTTTCAACCTGTCAAGCTATAATAAAAATTACCATGATAACAAATTCACCTTCTTAGGTTTGTAACATGTTCCTATACTGGTAGTTGTCATTAATTTTTGTAGCTGAGAGATTGTTTGAAACATGAGTCTCACTTTAAAGATCACTCACTTTCACAGTTGAGATTATAAGGAGAATTTCGCTGCCAATCACTGTAATAATTTATTGGAGCTTGCAGGTCAACTGATCTATGATACAAAATGTAAATATTGGCAAGTTGTATTAAAGCTAGGTGTATGTAAATACATCAATACATAATAATTCAAATTCAATAATTGAATTTCCATTTCAAGCATCTATTTACTTTGTATATACAGCACTAAAAGTAGTAGAAGTGGTAGTTTGGCATTTTGCAAACTCACTTGCTACAATTTTAATAAAATGGGTAAAGTAATATGTGTGCAGCTTTTACTTAAGGATTTCCCAGTAGGCAGCATCAAAGGAATTCTTTCCACTGAAATTCCCTTTTTCGTGTAGACAATGAAGTCACACCATTTTGCCCCACTTACACCCATTTGGCCTTGCACTTGAGTATAGTATGCATGATTCTTTTTCAGTTTACATTGTCCATTGACAGCCTCACAAAAGAAATTGGGGTCTTGGCAGGCATCTAGTGGGGTGACTTGAAATTTTGTTTCAGGACACTTCGCTTCAGCAAGTCCAAAATGATCGTGGCATCCAAAATCAACAACCCTGCTGTCTGGTGAGCACCCCACAAAAGGCATATCCAGGCAAACAACAAAACCACTCTTGAGAACCTTAACAAGTGTTTTTCGTGCACCCTTTCAAGCGACTTCCCCATCCACCGCTCGGGTATTTCCCACCTGAGGTGACAGGAGAGACATGATCATTTGGTACTGCACTCGAAAACCTTGCCTTTCTTTTCGTGTAAATTTCATCTGGATCAGGATCAACTAGCATTTTATCCCTTCCATTTTCAATATAGTCTTGGACTCTGTAATATAATCAAGAAATATTTCTCAACTGCACGTTTATGTAAACTCCAAACTGCATGTGATGTCATCTCACGAATTGCAAAATAGCCCTCACCGTTTTACGAGCTGTGCTTTCGTCTTAAGTCCCTTGCGCGAATCACCACGACATCTTAACCAAAACTTTAGCTCTTCATTTTTCAGTGAAGAAGGATTTCTACCAGCCAAGGAAGCTCCGGGAATATCGTCCTCTGTGAGTATCACACGCGCATTTTCATCAGAAGCTCTACTAGAAGACGCCATATTTTTTGTTTTAAGGTAAGGTAAGGTAAGGTAATTTATTTTACGTCAAAAACACGGGGAGTGGTTGCCCAAGTCTCCCGAGCCAGGGGCTCATGATAGAAGTGTTTGACATACATGTTAAAAGAAAGAGAAACAAAAAAAATAAAAGAAATAAAAAAGAGATTTAAAAACTATATATTAAAAATACAATATTATCATACCATTAAATATCCTAAAAACATGCGTTAAAAATACAATATTAAAAAACGATAAAAATACAACATGCCTATAAGGGAATCATTTGAGACAAGAACTGCATTGGCAGCCACGAAAGTTTGTTGTATTAAGATGATTGATAAAAGCTGGAACGTTTGAGATCTGTGCGTTGGCCTACCAAGCCTCGCTTTCAGGCATTCGAATCCAGGCCGTTCCGCGCGCCCGCCATTTATGAATACGGTACATATGCCTGGCTAGGCCTGATGACTATTTCATTTTGTCGAGGATGTTTTTTTGCATCCGCGTTCAGCTGGACGAGAAGAATCATTCTTTTATCTGGTATTGCTTTTTCTCACCTAAATGACCGATGTCATAGTAGTCAAATAAATGCAGAATAGAACTACAAAACGATTAAGTGTCAACTAAAGCGTTCAGGGGCAGAATTCGACACCGAATTATTCTAGAAGTCTTCACCGCTGTTTCGTCTTTGTCATGATATGTTTCAACGTGCTTGCGAGATGTTTTACTTTATAATAAGCAGTAGTGGCTCAAGTACTTTTAGTCAATTTTGGGCCATAATTAAACTTTCAAGTAAGTTATCATTAACCAAATTTTATCAAAGTGTCTCTTACTTTTTCAAAGAAAGCTAGGCAGGGTGAAAAGGCAGACGAGAGAATCCTTTAAGTTTAATAACTAATGAGGTCACACGAGTTAAGGTGTTTCGATACAGTTTTTCGGAGACCACACCGATATTTTTCTATCGCCTTATAAAGGATTTCGTCCTTGTCCGATCGCTATAAAATTTTCGCAAGTGATTGACTATGGATTGAAGTTTGTCAAATTGTAGTTTTAACTAAAATCGATATTACTATGACAACAATAAACCAAAAAACTGGAAATTGATGAAAGACCTCCTATTTTCAATAACCGGTCTAAGCGCAACCTTATTCTAAATCTTGACTTTTAGCGGTTTTTGTTTATCGCTGAAACTACTGGAAATAATTTTTTTGAAATCAAATCCCATAATCTTCATAACGTATGTAATAATGTCTGAAACTTCCATTAAGATTGATTCACTTTAACACCTTAAAATTTCAAGACGAACCTAGCTTACGAACCGGCCAAAAAACTGCGTTACAAAATTCACTGTTTTGACGTTGCGCTAATGTTTGCTAATTAATGCGCACGGTACATACCTCCATGACCACTATATTTCAGTGAAACATAATATTTCGTAAAAAAATTAAGCCTCTTGTTTTTCTTTTTGAAATGTGGTGAGAAAGCAGGTTGGTTTTCAAGATCGCAAGAACGAGAATACCCCAAACTTTCTTGCATCGAAATATGATATTAACAGCATTCCGACGCTACTTAAGATTAACTTAAGTCATTTAGAACTTTTTTATTAAATAATTTATCACGGCTATTGAAAATAAGAGATTTGAAATATATTTACGTTTTATTTGAATTCAAACATACAGAACTTTTTTACCGGCTTCTCAAGGAGGTTATTTGTAAACACCAAACTTTAAGTTCTTAGTGTTGGATTTTTAGTAGCAGGTCCAGATTGCGCAAAATTCGGCTTTTATCAATTTCCAATATTTTTGTTTATCGTTGCCATAGTAATATCGGTTTTAGTTAAAACTACGTTTTGACAAACTTCAATCCATAGTCAATCACTGGCGAAAATTTTATAGCGATCGGACACGGATAAAATCCCTTTTAGGGCGATAGAAAAATATCGGTATGGTCTCCGAAAAACTGTATCGAAACACCTTAATATTTGCCAGAATTTACAGCAATGTTCCCACGCAACACGTGATGCAATGTTTTTGTTATATCAGTATTGGCAAAGCAGTCTTAGAGCAAATATGACGCGTTATTTTTATGACATTATTAGAAGTCACCTTAGTGTAAAATCGAGTCAATATATATTTATCTTTATTTCATATTTCGAATAATTTGGCTCGTTTTACCGTGATTACATCTGCAGCATTCTGAAGAACTTTAATCATTCAGAGTTATAGGGCCAATTATTGCTCAACCAAATTGGATAACTACACCTGTAGTTTTGCAAGCAATATATAGCAATATGTAGCAATATCTATAAGACAACAGGAATTCTTTTGCCGAGTCCTCCGCCAGCAACCATTTTTATTTTGGTATTATATGTTATTGTGAATCGGTCAAATGCTGAAGGGCAAACAAGTGAGCCGTTTTAGTGTCAATATCTCAATAAGAAATAAATTCCTTTACATGGTTAGTCAGAACTGAATTAGTATCAAATACATACAGCATAGATTGATTCCGCAAGTCCTCTGTTGTGACGAAAGTTGATCGTGAAAAGAAAAAGAACTATAAAGAATTACTTTGAAATGTACTTGTTTTGTTAAAAATGCTCATTTCATATTCATAAAAATCATTACATATTCTTTTCCATAATTAGCCATTTTATACAGATGCATTATCGACAATATTATTTTCTTTTTAAAGCGATCCCAAGTAAACAAACTTATGTTTAGTGCGTTCCCAAGATACAGTAATCTGCTTAAAGTTGTTTTTCTCAAGCCCAATATTCAGATTTTAAGCTAATATTGATAAAGATATTTATCATACCCCTTCAATAAATTGCTACCTGAAAGTGAAAATTTCATTGAGAGAACATCATTCTGGGAGGAAGGTTGAACAAGCCAAGATGAAATTTAAATTGTTTTTTCTTTTTTGTCTTGTTTTCTTGGTGAGTCACCTCGAGGGCTTCCCTCAACAAGGTAGGCGGTTCTTTTCTTCTCATTTATGCTTTGATTTGAGAAGTACTTATCCATTAGTTTAAGCGAGATTGAAGAAAACTCATAAGTGGTTTACTCGTTATACTTTTGATGTCGCTGATTTTGTATGTCTATCTATGTACTGCCGAGCTTGGTATTACCTGTTTCGTGTCATCAGAATTTAAGGATTTTTCCTAGTTTATATTCATGTTTCGGTCTTAATTGTCTGCATGCTTAGACGGTCTTTTCATTTTACTTTTGGGTTTCAAATGACAAGCGTCGAAGCATGTGGAATCACTTTTTTGTTCAAACATAATTATCTCTCCTTTCTAACAGGTGTTTTAAACTTGCAAATTGGATTCGCTTCGCCCAAAATTATTTTGATTTCTTTTCATATCAAGATTTTTATGGCAGTCATTCGCAGATATGATATTCATCCTTTATGTCAAAGATTACGAAATGTGATCTTTCAATATGTGATTGATCGTTCACCTGTTTTCATTCATGAAAACTTTGTAACTAAAACTAAATATAAATCTATTTTAAAAAAATTAACCAGAGGAAACCGAGGAACCCGAGGGAGAGACTGAAGAACCTGAGGGAGAAACTGAAGAACCCGAGGGAGAAACCGAAGAACCCGAGGGAGAAACTGAGGAACCTGAGGACCCTGAAGAAACAGAGGAACCGGAGGAGACAGAGGAACCGGAGGAGACAGAGGAACCGGAGGGTACAGATGAGCCCGAAGAAGCCGAAGTGTAGACAATCGCTTTTGTTCGGCGAACATTATGATATCACAGCATATACGCACTGACAGAAAGACTTGTAAACTGCATTAAATAATTTTGTTACAGTTATTGTTTTTTCTATATACGTTATGAAGTTATACATTATCAGTTTTCGCTTTTCAACAAACCGCCGCTACTTGATCAATAGAATGTTGGTACTAACTGAATTCTGCGATTTTGAAGTGGCTGTAATAAAATGGCCACTGAACTCCGTGTGGTATAATTTTGGTCTGAAATCATAAATACCTGCTGTGCGCTAATCCGATTTTGATATCACTCGACGTATGATTTCAGACCGAATTGCATTCCACTCAGTTCAATTGCCATTACAAAAGCGCGCGGAATTTAAAAGCAAAACATTGTGATTATTTTCCAATCATTATTATTTTGAAGTAATAAACTAAAGGGAAGCAGGAATTAAGCCCTCAAGTAATCCAAACTTGTAGATTTGTTTTCGTTTCCACAGTTGGAATAATACATTGCATTAATTCTTAAGTTAATTAAATCCCTAGAACGTTTTTGCGACATTGAGAAAAAAAAAATGGATTCATACAGCATATGCTAACGCATGCCAATATGCCAGGCTCTCTAGAACAGTAAAACTAAAACTAAAAATACAATGATTCTTCAAGAACGCAAGTTTGCAAAACATCACCGTCAAAAATCGGCTGCCATTGACGGATATAAAGTCGAAATAGAGTTGACCAATTGACCACACCATTAAATACCATAAAATACCATTATGATAATGCTCTTTGTTTGTCACCCCACAATTTTGCATAAGCATTGATTTCAGTTTCTCTTGGGAGTTAAAATGGCCCCAAGAGAAACTGAAAACAATGCTTATGCAAGAATTTTTAAGTGGTAAATAGCCTGCTTGGTAGGGGTTTATAAACGAGGGGAAAGGAGGGAAATGGAGAGGGGATTGGGGAGATTATTCCACGGACGCCTGCTATAAGAACCCCGTTTTGTTTATTTCTACGCCAGATGGCTTCCTTAAATTTCTGATTGGCGTGGCGGCAATTAGTATCTTATGGTGAGTATCAGTAATATATAGATTTAGCCAGGGCTAAAAGCGAAGCTCCTATTAACTCGAATTTATGATTTAAATCAAACAATAAACTTGTATTCCACAATTCAGTTAACTTTAGAACACATTCATGTGACTAATTTGAGGGAAAAGTTAAGTGATTTTAGAGAACAGTAATTTGCGAACAGTCAAAGCTAAGAGTGAACTTAATCTTACATCGAGTTGATAGCCTTATATATATGTACACCCAAAAACAGCAATCATCTTCGATCACATTTAAGAGAGCGGGCTCTTGATCACAGTAGATTAGGCCTGGAAAACAAATCAGGCGGAATTTTTTGCGTTCGACAAGTTTACTTTACAAAATCTTGCCAACAAGTCTGGGGACGTGTAAACCAACCTTTTATACTTTTTATACATCACATCTGAGGTGAAACAGTACCATGAGGAGCTGTTTTTATCATACAGACCTCGGACAGAATGCACTATTTCACAATTTTGCAATACAAATTGCACTCGCTCAATATTCAGGACGATCGAAGCACGTGTGGGCTTTTAGCGAAACCGTTAAAAAAATTTCCAAAATCACCTATACGGCTAGCCAGTTCTCACTTTTGACACGCGCCAAAGTCGACTGTTTAAATTATGATTAATAGAGTTATACGCCTCAACATAATAAAGAATTTATTATGTTTATTTTTTATTTAATGTTTTTATAACGATGTGTAATCTTCAGAAGCGTTTGATACGCGCGGTATTTTGACTACTCCTGCATGCAAGCGATGTTCATGAGCGACTGAAAACAAACGGCACAGCGATAAAAATTGCAAAAGAGACTACCAACAATCAATAAAAGGACAATAATTCGGTGAAACATATACAGAGACAACAATTTTCATTCACGAACTCAATACAAGTATTAAAGTGTCTCAGAAAATCCTTGTTTATGTTTTTCATTTTGTAAGCCGGCTTCCTGGTGTTTGCTTTTTCAAAGGTGAACTCGAGGCAAGAAAATCGCTCAAAGCTTTCTTTTACAGCCAGAATTATAACAAATATTCTTTGGAACGTTTTCTTTTTATTCACGGTAAGAAAATGACTAAAGACTTTTTAAAGTTTTATAAGCCTATAATCAAACCTGATACTCGGTCAGATGATTGTCTCAAATCTTACAATTAAAAACGTGCATAAACTAAATAGCCGCATAAACTACGCTCGACTTCATTAAATTAGATATAAAGAACAAACGTCAAATACAATAATTACTCAGGCTTACCATTGGAGATGCACTGAAAACTATCAAGTAAGGCCAGACTCGCTTCAGACTTTTCAACCCTCTCACGTATCAAGCAAGGTGAAAAAGGAAAACGATGCCATTCGAAATCGGGGTTTCCGACTTTAACAAGCGACGTATTTCTCAACCAAAAACCCAATAAACAAATTAGCCATGAAGAACAGAAGACTCTTGATAGCAGTTGAATTTCAATTTGTTCATTCAGTGGAAAAAGACAGTTAAAAACATCACAAGTTGACACAAAACTCTGTCAGCTTCAGCTGTCAAAGAAAACAGGTTTCAAGACGCTGCATAAATTTTCCGCATGAACTCACCTGTCAAATTTTGACCAATCACAGCATAAAAATTGGACGTAGAGCGTAACCAACGCGTGACCTTGGCGAGAAAAGTCAAAAAGCAACTGGCATGTATTCCCTGCTTGTAAAAAACTTGCTGAATTTTAGCTTCCGAGGTCAGTTTGAAATCAAAATTTTAATTGTGCGGCACATGAAAAACACAACATATTTCATATGAATTAAAAAAAAAATTAAACTTGAGCCTGCGATCATTTGAAAAATAGTAACTTGTCAGCGGATAACTTAAAAAAATCGACCTCGATGGGTCGACACCTGAGCCCGTGATACGGTCGGTGATTCTGGTCAGCGGTACCCTGTTATGACAGCTGTCAATTGATCACATTGATGTGCAATATATGTTTGCAATATCAGTCTTCCTGTGCTCACAAACTAGGTAGAAAGTGTGAGGATTGAACACTGGTTACCCTGTGGTGCGGACGGACGGGCGGGCGGTGTACGGTCACGTGATTACCAAATTTTCTGGGATGGGTAGATTTACTTACTCATGGTGCTCCGCAGGCGGGCTTCGCCCGCCAGAGCTCCGCTATGAAACAATCATGACGTGTTATGTTGCTTCTGTTTTCAATTTTTATTTTCGTTTTTAGCTTTTTGTTTGCGTCTTGGGTTCTTTGATTCCCTTTGGTTCTGTTTAAATTTTTCTGCTTCTGCTTTTTTGGTCAGGTCCAAAAAAGCTAACAAAAACATATAAAAAAGAAGTGTAACAGGTTTCATAGCCACTCCACTTTTAAAATAACTAAGGCTGAATCTGATTTTATTTTCTATACTATGTCTTGAACTTGAGTTTTGTGATCTTGTTTCGAGTTGTGTGGTTCTGTTTTGCTTTTCGTTTGAGATGGGTTTTGTGATTCAGTATATAATTTCTGTTGTGAGGCGCAGACGTTCCTTCTGGCGAAACGTGCCTAACGGAGATGAGCAAAAAGAAACGGTTGTTTTCGCAGAGTGTGTATTTTACGCGTTTCACTCTGCCATATTACTACTAAGATCACATTATTCTTGCCTCCGTTAGCGTACTGTACAACGAATTAGTAGTTTAGCTCATCAAAGTACATGTAAAAGGGTTGGAAGATAATAAAGTAGCCTTTGTTTTTCCCTTCTTGAATAGCGGCCGTAGAACGTGGCTCCCTAAAAGTCTTAAAATTTTACTTAAATATTTTGCATTTGAGAGACGTCTAACGACTGTCCATATGTTCAAAATGAAATAGGTGTAGACTCAACGAGTTATCTTCGATCATAGTTTCATTCATTATCACTGTTAAGGAAACTGAAGGTATACTGAAGGTTTCTGAGAACAAGAAGGGATTAATGAATTAATAAAATATATCATTTTTTAAAAACTGTTGTTAAGTGTTCACTATTTTTGTACTTAGTAGAGATAACATGCCATTTGCACGATGGCGTCAATTTACTACTACGACCAGAATCCTTTAGGACTTCGCTTTCTTGTGTAAATTAGGGCTTTTGTTATCGAAACCTCATTGGGATTGCCGAATTAAAATATGAAAGGAAAAACGAAAAGGATTCTGGTCAAAATAGTAGTAAAATGATGCCATCATGCAACTATGGCCTACGGTGGCCCAGAAGGGTCACACATGCAAATTAAAAATGTTGCTGCAAATTAAAAATAGTACATGCAAACTAAAAATTGTGCTGCAAATTGAAAATAGAAAACATATCGATGCAAATTAAAAATGAAAAGTCCTGCGCGCGCAGTATGAGCGATGAGGACCTGGTCCGAGCCGTGTGACCTGGCCTTACAGCCGTCGGCCCATTAATGTTTCATGTTTGTAATATTTTTAGTTTGCATCTACAATTTTTAATTTGCATGTCCTATTTTTAATTTGCAGCAACATTTTTAATTTGCAGGTAAAATTTTTAGTTTGCAGCACACATTTTTAATTTGCATGTGTGACCCTTCTGGGCCACCGTAATGGCCTATTGCCAGTCCTCGAAAAAATAGATCATGAAACGATATTAAGTAATCAGAACAAAGATAACCACGAGGAGGTTAAGCAAAATTATGTATTTTGCAGGTCAGTAAATTTTACCATAGGTTGGAAAAACGAAACATATACCTATATCTATCGTCGTAGTTATTGATCAAACATTAAAGAAATAACAATAATAATCAGTTAATAATAATAGTCAGTTGCTGGTATTGAGGATTTTACTGATCCAGGTCTACCAAAGATCCGGCTGACCCTCACTGGTTTGTCGCTGTGGTTTTGCCGTCACAAGTTCGCTACTTTCCCAAAATAATTAACTTTTCAACTGACATGACAAGCAAATGAGTAACTTACTGGTTGCGACAAATAATACTCACGAGGTCGCAGATTCAAGAGTGCTAAGAAACTCTTTAATAAAAAAACAAATATCGGTATTTCCCCTTAAAGTATGTCCAGAAAGAATCATAGATTTTCACTTTTTAGCGCTCCAAAAAATTATTGGATAAAAAAAAATGACCACCATTTTACTTAATTTGCTACAATATCTTGCTGGATGGGGTGCTACGCTGTGGGACAAACTTCCAAATTTCTAAACTTCGAAACAAATTACCCAACAAATCGAGTCCTCAGACGCTTTCAACACAAAAATAGGTAGCTCCCCCGTGCGGGCCGCAAATATACCGGAACGAAGGGCGTTGTGCCATAGTTAGAAGACTGGCAACGAAATGTTCAAACACCAAAGATAAAACAGCAGTAGTGCAGTTTTCCTTGTGACTAAATATTTTAATGCGACGTTTTAATAGGTTAATAATGTCAAAATGGAGAGAATGTTCTCTTGCACGTTGGGACCCGAGCTTGTCCTCTTTAGATTTTTGTAGATTTAAATAATTTGATTTTTGGCCTGAAACTGACTTGAACTTCAAGAGACAAGACTGCAGTTTCCAAAGCATATACTCTGCAAGCCATGTACTTTTTGTCATTTACACGGAAAACGGAAAACGTGAATTTGTGAATCATGACCAAATATAATTTCAGTATCCTTTAAGCTGTCTTTTACTTTTCTTTATTTCTTCAAAAATAAGTAGTTTAACGTAGTATCCATCAATAATAATTGCTTTAGACTGTTTTATATGCTCATTATTTACTTTGAGAAATTCTCAACTTGAGTCTGCTGTTTGCCGCTTTTGGTAAAAGTAACTCTACATCTCTCTATTAACTTTGATGTTTTGATAAACATAGAAAATAGCCATAACCTCTTTTTTCCTCTGACTAAATACTTAGTAATACTTCTTTCTGCATCGCAATATACAAAAATATAGCTTTAATGTATATTTTCCCCGTTTGGTTTTGCTTTTTCTTTCCTATCATACTGTTTTCCTTTGGCTGACTGTTTCTCCTTTATTTTTCTTACTGCTGGTTCTTTACAGCTGCGGGACGATTTTGGGAACAAATGTCTTTCTACTAATAGCTACAAAGAATAAGCCAGAACGCTGCTAGAAAAGAGCAGTTTCTTTATTGCCATGCAATTACGGTTTAAGTTCGTGTTGTCTGCCTGACATGGCATGGTTAGGGCTAGGGTTACTTCGCACGCCTTTATTTTCAAGATGCGGTCTATACCACCGCCCCCTCCCCAACAACAATAACAACAACAACAGCAAAAACAAAATACGGTACCCATTGCCTATAACATTCGCAACTGTGTACTTACGGCGCGTGTTATGTACGGGCTGGGTAAACATAAGATCCTAAATGTTCAATAGGCTCTCAAACTCCTACAGGTATAATTCTTTGCAGCAAGAAAATGATTGAACAGTTTCATGTATCAGTCATATTATTATCTATTGATATCATCAATTCAAGAAAATGGCCATAAAAAAAAAAAAAAAAAAAACAGAAAGTCGTGACTGAACTAATAAAACCGAACATTATGGCGCAACATAATGTAATTTATATCGAGGCGTGGTACGAACGTGATATTTCGCTGGGTTTGGCTTGTACCAGGCACGAATGTGATACTAGCATATATTAGTTTGGCCACTCAGGTTTAAGTAGGTCACACGCCTAGTATATGAAAGAGAGTTCCACCGAGATAATTTCCTTCTAAAAACAAACAAACAAAAAAAAAAACAACAACCAGATAATTTTCCTTCTTCCTCTCGCCATCAGATTGAACAGATCCCCAGAAAACCTTTTTCCCGCCTCCTCCCCTTTTCCCCACCTCCAAGCGATTTATCACGTTTATTCCATCCTGTCGCTACGATAGTATTACTTTTTTACTTTAGGCTGGCGGTATTTTGTCGCCCCCTTTTGTGAGAAGACATCATGTACGGAAATGTTTATTGCTGTGTTTGATTTTTGCTAATTGTTCGCTTAAAACTAACCACAATCGTCGCCAAATTTATTCCAACAAAGTTGTTTCTAATTGCTACTTCCGGGGAATTAGATCTTACGTGATTTTTCAACAAAGCTCGCCCCTCTTAAGTGGGTCACTTTAGATCATATTTTACATTAAAAGACGGCTCGATATAAAGTATATTTTGAACAATATAATCTCGGACAAACACTTTCAGTTTATGCTTTTGATGTCTATAGTTATGTCTATTAAACTTTCTTTTTTCACCAGCGGGAAGTTACAAATTTACATAATCCATATTTTTGCATGTTTTGAAAACTGAGCAGATAAGCGTTAGAAAAATCATACAGTACATGTCAAAGTCACTGTCTTGGCTTAAAACAAAATAAAATATTGTGTCTAGTCTAATTTTTCTTTTTCTAAGTTAAAAAATCCATCTAAGTTTACCAATCGAAAGAAAAGTTTAAGGATGGATTTTGCTCAGCAAAAAGCCGGCTATCAACGCAGATGCTTTGGGTACATCTACGGTACTAAAAACACCAAGATCTCCAGGGAAAAATATTAAAAATGGACTAAGAAACTCACGTATTGAATTTCGTTATTAAGGACTACATATTACAGGACAGGTTTTTACGCTGAGCAGAGCTCGATTTTGTTGCCTATTTTCCCAGGAATAGATGAATTGAATAACAAATCCATTTTATTAGATTCCTGAGACTTTTTCTTAGGACTATTGAAAATAATGGTAATCGAGAATAAGGGTTGGAGACGTCGGAAGCACTGCAAGTATTAAACTAAACATTTCTGTTTTTGAGGAATTAAAAACATACATGCAGTATGTAATACCAGTTTTCTCTGTGAGAAGTCTTAGCATAGTAACAGATCGTTTTCACATAATATCTTGACTCACAACCATTCGACTTTAATTAGTTTTTATTAACGTACATGGCGATATCCCCTTTTAAAAAAAGAATTACGGATCCATTATAATTCTTAATTTGAACTCTTATTGGGAAATATATAACAATTCTGGTCGTAGAAGTGTTGCTGTTGTTCTTCTTTATTCTTTCATCTATTTTAGACATCCTTGAAAAAGCACTATTAATACTAAGATAAAACCATTTTTGAATAGAGGATATTACATGGCGGCGCGGAGATAAGAAATTTTTCTTCAAGTGTTAAGAAACTATTTTTAACACGAGAAGAAATCTCCAAGTGGCCATGTAATGTTCTATTTGTTATATAAACACCAATGAAATTCTAAATCATTTCTTTTAGATATTTTTTGCTGTAAAAAATGCGATTTATTATGTAGCCATAGCAAAGGTGGTCTTTTCACATGTGAAAATCATGTGAAAATAAAATGTTATTTTCAAGTGTGAAGGTCGTTGGGTATTTCATTGGTGTTTTTATGATAAATTTAACTCCCTAGTGTCAACTCACATCCATCCTTTAATTCAAAGAACAAAAATATATATCATATATAAAACAATCTGTTTGACCTGACGTTGGAACGCATCTTCGTTTTATGCACAATTTGAAGCCAAGAACATGATAAAAACAAACCCGATAGAAACGATGCACGCTGTTGGCCGCGATCCTCCTGATGCCCCCATCAGCTGTTGCCTTCTTGTTTCGGTGTTTTGACTCTTACTTCCTTTTTTTCCATCATCACTATCCGTGCCTTGCTTTCTATTCTTAGGTCCTCTTTCCCCTCTTTTGTTGTCAGGGCGATTGGCAGCGTTATGTTTGTCAGAGTCATCCAGATCTTCACCATTATTCCCATTTCGCCAACCATTGCTACCACGGTTTTGTGCAAAACCTTCATCTTCGCCATCTGTGTCATCCCTAGTCTGTGTACCATCACTGTCCATATCAATATCCCCCTGATCAGTCTGACTTATTTCCATATCATCCCTGTCAACGCCTGTGTCGTCATTTAGGTCCACACTCATTTGAATTTTGCTAATGTCATCGTCTTGTTTGTCCGAAAAAAAAAATTAAATTGGAAATATGTATAAATATTTGCCATTTTCTACGAAGGTGACATTTAAGGGGCATCCAACGATTTATAGATGTTCGGAAAAGCAAGCATTTCCTAGACATCTAAATGTAGTTTTTCTTCTAAACTAACTAGGATTTTTGGAGGTTTTGTTTTTCACAAGATCAAGATATTGAAAGAAAAAAAATCATTGGGCATTTTGAGATAAAAATTTAAAATTTCCCTTTTCTAATAAAAGAATGGCTCCTAAATAACCTCCAGCTTTAGACCGGATTCACTTCGGGATAGCTAACGCTTCTGCAGTTTTGGATAAGAAGAAAAAACTCAAGGACCTCTAACTTCCACTCCGACACCTCGTGAAACAGATAGATAGCTTTTGGGGCAGCTCCAAGTTAAGCACGGAGGCTTCTAAGAGCCTAGATAAAACTATGGACACACTTCTGACGTAATTGGAAGCATTCTTTTTTTGGGTTCCCCTCTGACATAGTTTTACTATAAAAAATGGATATAATTGCAATAGACTAATACAAATACAAGGTCTTATGTTAACGCATTGTGGCGCAAACACCCTCCCCCCCCCCCAAAAAAAAAGCTTCCTTATCAATAGTATATTAATCATGTCTATTCCTATTCAATATGATAATATATTTAAAGCCGTGCACATGGTTAAAAAAGAAAAACACAACAGGTTTGGGAGCATGCCAAAGTAAAATATTTAAATCTAGAAGTTCTGTATATTAACTTGTGAAAAATCTACTAAATTATTTTACCAGCTTCATTTTTCTGTTTAATTTGAGTTATAAAATACAGCTAGAAGTTGTACTATGGCTCTGATCGGATTACATAACGTACATTTCAGCTTCCATAACACGACGTATCAATTTCCATTGCATGCAAAGTATTTTAGCGCCTCTATTGTTTAACTTTCCCATAAACCCTCAGAAAAAGACTCTGATTTAACAAATCATATATGAAGGTACAAGTGTGGGTTCATGAAAGTTCACAGCGACAAAAAAGATTTTTTTTTTTAACTACGCCACTATCTTTTGCCCAATGCAATATTTATATATATTTTTTCAAACATGCCAATGATAAACCAGTTCAAAAATTAAATATCATTAAAATAGTCCAAGGCAGCATTGTCAGTTTTAGGAATTAGCTCACTGTGAGAAGACATGAGAGTAAAGATAATATATAAATAGTTTCTTTTTTTATCTTTTTAAAGTTCTAATCAACACTAGGACTAAAGCTATAATCACTTTTATAGCCGAAAAAGAGACTGCTAATTTGATCTCCATACCTTCTGGGTTTGGCAAAGGGTTGCAGCTAACTTCGGTTAAAAAAGTTACCAAACTGAGAAGGAAGAGAGCCTTTGATGTCATGATGTCAAGGAACTTGGCAGATGGTAATGGTAAGGTAGCTTTTATAACGATTGTCTTATTCTTGTATTTGCGCTTACTTATAGTTGTATCTTATTTACAATAATGAAGGTTAGATGCATATTGTATTATGTTGTTACCTAGAAACATGACTACCTGCGTATACAAAAGCAACGGAAAAATAACATAAGGTGTTAATTTTAGAACTTAAAAAATAGAAAAAAAAAAAAACCTTTATACGTAGGTAAGATGGGCTTAATTAAAATCTTTATTTGTTCAAATACTCTTTTTGATACATAGGCCTGATATATACGTTTCCAGAAGACTTTTCTTATACCACACGGCTATTAGTTTGGATGCCACATAAAAGCACATGGGCTTAATATTTGTAATCCACTCTTGAGGAGATTTTATGTGACTGTGGTATTATAAAATGTTATATTAAGTTCTTAGTGATGTTGGCACGGTCACGGTAAAGTTTATAGCGTGTTTCGGTCAACCGGAAAGTGCGAAAAGCTGAGGAAGAAAACAGACGGGAGAAAGAACAAGTACAAGCTATAATAATTACATTAAATTGTATTTTGGAAATGCTACCCAGGAATCCTTATAAATTTCAAATGTACTCGGGAAACAAATAATACGGGATGGTGGAGTACTGCGAGAGTTCGAAAAAAAAAAAAGGTCGTAGGACTAAAAGTCCTACAGAATCATAGAGGCTTATAGAGAAGACAATTATAATGAGCTCAAGAAAATAACATTATTTTTTCCCAAGGGGAATATATATAATTTTTTTTTATGCAGCTTGTGTCGCTATTTTTTCGGGGAAAGGTGACATCCGGGACTTGGATATGGTTTTATTTAGACAATTGAGCATACTGTCACAGGCCTCTTTTATCACATCTCGATGCAGGACTTGTGTTTCCTACTAGGAGCAAAACAAGAACAGAATTCCCCTTCACGTTTTTAGAAGCTCTTTAGAAGAGAGCTGGAAATGGTTAATCCGACAAAAAATTATAGTTATTTTAGAAAGCTGAGTTTATTTGTCTTATCGCCATGGAATTTTTTTCTCATGTGATTTCAAGGTGGCTATGAACCAGTAAGCAGGAGGGATCACATTGTTTGGTCATTCTTTTGTACATAAATTACAGGAATACGTTGTGGTTCAATATCGCCCTGTGAGGAACATATCACTTTTAATTAGAATTGTCTATGGTCTGTTCTGTGGTATTTACCTTTCCATGTTCGTCCTAACAGATCTCAAAAAAGGCTTCTCATATGAACCCACGGGAATCGCCAAGGTTTACTTATCCCTCGGACGTACAGGCAAAGTCATACCCCCACGGTAATTCAAGAGGGGAGAGGGTTGATGGAACCTCTCCCTCGAGTTCTTGATACTTTTGTATGTTGCATAATTTGAAAACGATTTTACCATCGGTGCAAAGCCTTTGACTTTCTCGACAGAATGAGGTAAATTTTATGGGTGGTGGAGCTGCCGGACGCCTGTGACGTCACCAAACCAGGTCGGCATCTTGGCGGCTATCTTGCATTTTGCCAAGATTTTGAAATCAGAAAAGAAATCAGAAACGGAAAGAAGGGATATTTTTTTGTGCTAGACATGTAAAATAACACATGGATAAGGTTTTTTTCTTTTTTTTATCCCCCCTAACTTTACTTTTATCGTTGGAACCAGTTGAAAAGTAATCATAGCGACTGATCATCACTAAAAATGTGTCAAAATGCTCGCAAGAGATAAACAAATAACTACTGAAAACGTCAGGAGCAGATGTTTGATCGTCTGTGTAAAAAAAAAAAAAAAAAAAAAGGAAACAAAAATAATAATAATAAAATACTCAGATGGGGGAGGGAATACATCATTGAATTTATAAGCATATTAATCTCTAGAAGTTAATTTCAATTATTACAATGCCGCTCAAAAGACAGATTTTTCAATTTATAGAGCAGTGGACCTCAGTCTTTTAGGCCTTTTTTGCTATTCAGATAACTTCTGATAACCCGCCCTCATTAGGACTGGGTCAATGATAAGAGATGTTTTGCCTCTCGAAGAGCAAATGGAGGTCATATGAAGAAACATTTCAAGCATTAGGCAGACACAAGGCTAGACTGCTCGACTGCTAGAAAATATGTGAGCGAACGCCATATTATGTGAGATCACTAGTGGCAAAGCCGCGAACATCAAGTTGTGTGGGTGCCAATGCGTGCGGAAAGAGAGCCTACCATGGTTTAATACTTGGGCTCCTGCACTCTGGTAACAGAGTATAAAATTATTCATTCCCCCGTTTATGAAGTGATTACCCGTATCTGTCATCAACAGCTCATGAAAATCACTTGGAGACCCGCCCTAAGGTTTGAATAAACTACCATCTGGTTCACTTATCAACAAGGCGCGAAAAACATCTGCTAACAAACAGACTAGTCATTTTTTTGAAAGATTAAAAAGACATGGTTGCCATGCTGTGATAAGCAAATACCAAAATTGCGCGAAGTTTTTTTTTTTTTTTTTTTCATATTAAGAGATCAGTGCGTCCATTATCAACAACTCGAACGTGTTTATTTCGGATTTGTTCCGTATATCTCTCTGCAAGAAAAAGTAGCTTCCTTAGGCCCGTTTCAAACGTCGTGCTACTGCCGTGCCGAACTAAATTGATCGAATTAAATTCGACTTTAGCACGGCAGTAGCTCGACTTGGTTTCAAACGTCTCGCTACTGCCGTGCCGAACTCAATTCATAAATTATAAATAATACATTAGAATACATTCAAAAGTTTCCTAAACTGTTTCTTTATTTTTGTGCTTTGTTTACGGCAACAGCCGTTTTGTTCGACTGAATTAAATTCGACGTCTGAAACCAAGTCGTGCTAGTGTCGTGCTACAGTCGAGCTACAGTCGAGCCAGCTTAGCACGGTAGTAGCACGACGTTTGAAACAGGTCTTAGACAGATCTGTTGTGGTGCAGAGAACAATCGTATGTTTTGTATTAAGAGCATTTTCGATCCAGTTTGTATTTCACTTATCACACAGCTAATAAAAAGGTAGTCACGTTTCAAGAGACTCTTTTTGTTCAACCTGGTGGGGTTAAAGATGCCAATTTTTCCTCCTAAGGGGTAAATAACAAGTTGAAAATAGCTCATATTCCTTATGTTTTATTATTATTTTATTTTATTACGAGCCAGTGAAGTTTAGGCTTGTATGTTGTGCAGGGAACACTCTGAGGTTAACACTGCTGCTGTTTTGCATATGTTTCCTTGAGTGGGGGGGGGGGGGGGGGGGGGGGGGACGCATTTTGGCAGGGGCCAAAAGTTGTCCAACAAGGTCCAATTTTTAGCCAAAGATATCCCAAAAAATTTTATTACTCTGAGGAATATTTTAACTGATATTTGAAATCTTAATTAGTGCAACATTTGTTAGCTATCCCACAGTTTCCCATTCAAGGTGATGAAATGTAATGACCTAAACATTGTTGATTAAAGCTAGTGTATAAATCGATTAAACTTTGTTGATCAGTACTATTTCAATGTTTTTTTTTGGGGGGATTTTTTTGTTTTGGTGTTGTAGTGTTTGTTAAAATTCATATTTGGTGAGGAAACGGTCCCTTTAAATGCAAAAAAAGAAACATTGCCTGTATCTGTTCAAAATAGTTGAATGCAGCTGTGTTTGATGACCAGCATCCCACCTTCAAGAAACTGAACGATTATTAATAACGATAACAAAATATTGAGACAATTGAGACCTAAGGCTAGGGTAATAACACTTTCACCGCTAGATGTCATTCCACCTAAGGGCATTAAGTTTTGGAGTATTGGGAGACTTTGAAACGTTTGAAGTCCAGTATCATCCGTCTCATTTCCTCCATTTCCTGGTCCTTCATCGTCATCATCGTCGTCATCATCGTCGTCATCGTCGTCATCGTCGTCATCGTCGTCATCATCATCATCATCATCATCATCATCATCATCGTCGTCGTCGTCACCTTTATCCTCTGAAAAAAGTCGTTGGATTTTGCATTAACAATTAACTTATTGACAGCAATGAGCTAGGTAATTAATAAAATTCAGCACAGAAACTGGTATTTCACTTTCTTTTTACCTATATTTTACTAAAGCCACTCGTACACAAGACGTTCGATCTTGATCTTTTATAAAATACAGAATAACATTTGTCTAACAACAAGGGTCCTCTTATATTACAAGTTATTGGCATTGTATTCTGCCCTCACCCTCACCTCATTGTATTCTTTTCCTCCCCAAAAATTACTTTTAGGAGGGCCTCCCAGGAGTTTTTGGGAACAAGAGAACATTAGCAAAATATCTAAGGGAACATGAGCCTATTTTTAGGGACAGGGGAACAAAACCGTACAAATTAGAGGACGAAAACATTTTGAGATAAGAAATATAGAGCGTTATTTTTGAGATTTTATTTATGATCATTTGTGCACCACTATCATTGGTTTTGTCTACTTTATACAAGAGAAACAAAGTCAAGGCTCTCAGCTGGGAGTCTGGGTCAAGGTTACGAGGGTCACAAGTCGGCGGCAATCTGTTGCCACAGATTGCTTCATTAAAGGAGAAGCGTTCAGGCTTCTAAGGACTAATTCCTCGCACATCATATTTGAGAGGAATATCCGAATTTTTCAAAACCGCTTGTTAGAAAGAGGCTACCCTGCCGTTATTTTAAGAACGTATTTCTCTGAGGTAAAATTTGCTCACAGAAAAACAGCCCTACAACAGAGAAAATCCTCACGTAAAAACCTTCTACATTTTGTTACGCAATACCGCCCGGCTTTACCTAGCCTGAAGAGAAAGCCAATGGGAAAATGGCACCTTATACAAAATCAGCAACGGCTAAGAGAAGTCTTTAAGGAGCCTCCCCTCATATCTTATCGCAAGCGAAAATCTCTGAAGAACCTTTTAGTGAGAGGGAAGCACTGAAGGACATATATAACTTCCAATACGACTAAGTGCAGGAGCCTTGTGATGCTCGTTTTAACCAGTTACGGTTAGTTCTAATGCTCATCCCACTCTGATGGATTGTGAATTTTTGCTCAAATGCTTGAGATAATGTGCCACACAAATCAAACGTCACATGCAATCTATTCTCTTCTTTTATAGGTGTTGTTTTCCGTGTCTCTCTCTTGATAAGTGATAAGTGGAAAGCCGGGAAATTGATAGAAAAGGGGAAGAAATAAGGAAAACGTGTGGGAAAAAGGGAACATAGGGCAATTTTGGAAAGGAACAAGGGAACAACGACCCCCCTGGGAGACCCTCATTTAGGACAAAATCATGGTCTTTCAAATGTATTGGAAGGCTGTTTATACTGTTTTGTATTTTTTCCCAGTGCTTGGCTGTAAGGTCCTTAGCCCTAAATGTTTTGTACGAGTCTAGCTTAGATGAGTTCGCCAGGGCTAATGAGTAAATTAATCAATCTCGATCGATCTAGGCCATTGGCAAACTGAGAAATCGGTAGCGTATATATAAAACCATGATAAAACGAAGGTATAATGTATAGAAAAAAATATATCATCTGTAGACGAAAGGGAAACAAAAACTCTCTTGTCGGTAATGTACCTACAGTAGAAAGCCATGATAGCATGTAAAAAAAAAAAAAATAAAATAAAATAACCAACAACAATAACAACAACAACACGATATAACCAATGGGTCCTTTCGATTGCTCCATTGCTAAGTATAGCCTTTCAAGCTATAGGCTACAAAATTCCATTCCTGACTAAATCTGGAAGCAATATCTTGAAATAAATTTTCAAAAACCAAGATAGTCATTTTAACTGCTTTGGCTTATCTGAGTGAAATGCTCTTACACGAGCTCGAGGAGGCTTTGTCACGTACTGTGCTAAGTGCAATTGCTGATTGTAGGGGTTCACTAGACAAAAAGGTTAATTTCATTCTCTCCTATGAAATATCAAACTAACATCACTTGAAAATTGTGCAGTAGTTAAAAATCGATGGTAAACATGTTCACTGACAAAATTAATTGAGAATATAGTTAATAAGGATAGGTTAAAGAAATGCTCTTGTAACTGGATGGCAAGTTTTCAGCGTTTGCTTTTGGCTTATTACATGGTTTAAAAAAGAAAATATGGCGAACAGAAAAATACGTGGTTAAACCTCTTACCATCTGGAGCTGGTAGAGAAAAGCCCCAAAATGCTTTCAACAAAAGAACCAGGCAAAGAAGCAGCAAAGCTTGAGTGGACATGTGTCACCACCTCAGTTCTCCAACTTTTTTCTTTTTTTTTTTTCGTTCCTCGATGAATTTCAATCTGTTTTCTTATTTTTGTCAATACATGTAGAAGGTAACTTAAGTTCAAAATATTGTTCTTCTGTCACCATAATATCATTTTGTAGTGTCGCTAGCATTTGTTTGGCAATTGCTTAAGCAACTATATTGGGCTATATGATGATTTTTTAATTACTTTATTATTATTATTTTTTTTTTTACATTTAAAATGGAGACTAAAGGGATCTTTGTTTGAATCTATTCTATGAGATCAAGATAACAAGGAAAAACAGCAACTTGGGTGGGCTAGAGTGTTTCATATTTTCAGTAAACTCTAATCCATCTAGAACTTTCCTGATATCGGCTTTTACATAACGTCTAGTGGTTTAACTGACCAGCGTAGGCTATTTAGGCGGCAAAATCACCCTTGATTAACTTCATGTATAATTACATTCAGTATATGACAAAATGTAACGATCGCGTATATCGAGCATTCTACGGTGCGCCTGCACTGAGAGTAAATGATGAAAGATATCCATAATCCCTATTAGGCTTAATTAAATGTGAAGTGTGACACCAAAACAAACAGCTTAAAGATCTCGATGATCGCATTGTCATTTAGTGATAAATCGTTCAATCATTTCCAATCAGAAGTGAAAAAAAAAAAAAAAACATATATAAATTAGAAAACACATTTTATCCAATAAAAAGGGCCGAAAAGAAGTCTGCGATAGAAAACCACACACTTTACTATCTGATTTGAAGAGACAAATAGCTTGCGTCTTAATTTCGACTTTTCCCTGGGGACCATCTTATGTCAAAAGCTCATTTAGCGCCTCTTTACAAGGAGCACGCTAAGGCTTTGTCCTACCTGCCTTGTAAACACTTTTATTGGTGATAACTTCGACAACCCGGGATAACTTTGCCCTGCATCGATGCGTATTTTCCGTCAAGCTTGTCAGTAAAGTTCAATAGAAGGGGGTGGGAGGGGGTGGGGGTGGGGGTGTAAAGTACCCTACCCGTGATGTTGATACTCTTGAAATCAAGGGGAAGGATTACCCTACCTAGCCATTTGCTTTGTATTTTGATGCGTCCAAAATTCGTCTAACCAAAGCCATTGGTGACACTATTAGGCTATCAAATATAAAAATAAAGCCATCCAATACTTGAAATCCAGAATTTGGGAAATGTAAGTAGATAAATATGCAAAACGTTTCGCCTCGAATCGAATAAGCTGTGTATGCATGGAGACACTGTAGGTATCCATCTGAAGGGCACCAACATAGCGACCAGAAACTCTTAGAAACATCTGTCTTTGAGTTTTGAGTTTTTTTGAAAAAAATATAAAGGTTATGGTGTTCTTTATTTTGAGACAAGGACTGTTCGAACTGAAAATTTGTGCAAATAAACGTGTTTAGCTGTTGTACTCAAGCGAACTGATATTTCTTTATTGAAAATTGACTCTGATACAGAATGTTGCCGGTGTAAATTCTGTTCTACGTAGCAGGAAAATCGCGCCCCACTTCCACCCCCCTCCCACTGGACGAGGATACTAATATACCACTGAGTTTATTTTCCCATTGACATTGGGTTAAAGAAATTGAAATACGAAAGCGTTTGGCTGATCAGCGAATCAAATTAAGATAAAGCTATAATACAGCCATTTTTTTATATACGGTTTTCCTCCTTTAATATCCAACAACAGAAAAGCAGGCTGCTTTATGTGAAGGCCGATTACAGATAGGACACAGAGAATACAACAATAAAGAAATGCAAAAGCAAGTGCTCAAATTGTTAAATCTACTTTATTGACGATTGAAGCAAATAGCTTACGCCATTTTTGTCAATTTCTATGTACACAATTATAAACATACACATCCGTGCGTTGTCAAAAACTTTGCAAAACTCTTCATAGGAATAACCGATCATGTTAAATATATTAATGATTAATATACTTTTAAAAGCGTCATAATAACCCATGTGGCCTCGGAGTCCGTTCGCTCATTCCATTGTGTTGCATAAAAGAGTTAATAAAATATGTTAAAAAGTAAGATTGCTGATAAGCCCAAAATTATTGAAAAAACACCATGGCTCGTTCTCTGTCCACCAGAGGAATATACGTTTTCCAATCCAACCATGCTATGAGCATCATCTCCTTTCATAACTTTGTCAATATAGTCAGATGCATCATTCTCACTTGCAACACCACCATTGCTCTCTTCACCGTAGTCGCTAACGTCGGCAGTGTCATCACCGTCTCCATTGTCACCGTTGTCATCAACATCATCACTTCCATCATTGCTGTCCTCGCCATCGTCATCGCCATTTTCATCGCCGCTATCCTCATCGCCGTCATCACCATCTTCATTACTGCTGTCATCACCATCGTCATCGCCGCTTTCATCGTCGCCGTCATCGCCATCATCGTTATCATCCTTGTCGCTGTCATCGCCATCACCGCTGTCATCCTCGTCGCTGTCATCACCGTCATCGCTGTCATCATCGCCGGCCTCGCCATCGTCATCACCGCTGTCATCACCATCTTCATCGCCGCTGTCATCGTCGCCATCTTCACCATCACCACTGTCATCCTCGTCGCTGTCATCACCATCTTCATCACCACTATCATCATCGCTGTCATCATCATCACCGCTGTCATCGTCGTCACCGTCATCGCCATCACCACTGTCATCGTTGCTGTCATCACCATCGTCACCATCGCTATCGTCGTCACCGTCATCACCATCACCGCTGTCATCATCGTCGTCATCACCGCTGTCATCGTCGCTGTCATCACCATCGTCATCACCGCTATCGTCGTCACCGTCATCGCCATCACCGCTGTCATCCTCGTCGCTGTCATCACCGTCATCGCTGTCATCATCGCCGGCCTCACCATCATCATCACCGCTGTCATCACCATCTTCATCACCGCTATCGTCGTCACTCTCATCGCCATCACCGCTGTCATCACCATCTTCATCACCGCTATCGTCGTCACTCTCATCGCCATCACCGCTGTCATCCTCGTCGCTGTCATCACCGTCATCGCTGTCATCATCGCCGGCCTCACCATCATCATCACCGCTGTCATCACCATCTTCATCGCCGCTGTCATCGTCGCCATCTTCACCATCACCACTGTCATCCTCGTCGCTGTCATCACCATCTTCATCACCACTATCATCATCACTGTCATCACCATCACCGCTATCATCATCTCCATCTCCATCACCACTATCATCATCGCTGTCATCACCATCACCGCTATCATCATCTCCATCTCCATCACCACTATCATCGTCACCGTCATTGCCATCACCACTATCATCCTCATCACCGCTTTCATCACCATTGCCATCTCCTACAAGAAAAAAAAAGACTTGTAGTTAGGACGCAATCCGTCTTAATTTAGCTTAAAGGCTTAAATCTACTCTAATCTAGTCCCCCTGGAATGATTTGCCTGCGATTTTGTATAATTGAGTGCAGGTCTTTTTTTTAAGAAATCATTCAATCATTGCTATATGTTAGTTCTTATTTATGTTTGCCCAAATGGCACCTTTATAGAAGGATCATAGAAACATTCCATTGATTTGGAAATGAAACTCGACACCTACATCTCGTTTTCCAAATGCTTCGTTTACCCGAAAGTTAACGAAGGGATAGAGCGGATATATTATTGCCAAGATAGGTATTGTAGCTTCTCTCGTGCGCACTTAACTGTACTCGAGTGTGAAATATTTCCAAAACTAGTAGAAAAAAAAAGAGATAAATTCAGGATAGCTTAATTAAAAGTAACTTACCATCTAAAACGCTTTCACTTTCACCGTTTCCATGATCATCCGGACCATTGTCCCCCACGCTTACAGCAGACTCGTCACGTTTAACTTAAAATCAAAGAAAGTGTGATTTAGACAGTTTTGCATGTACCATTAGAATTTCTAAGGTGAGACACTTTTTCGTAGGTTTAAGATGAAAATTCTTTAAAAGCAGGTATGCCCTATGTTTACTGTGTAAAAGTGGCCTAAAGTGGTCTCGATATCCTTTTCTTTTCCTGTGGCGGAGTATTTACTATAAAGTTTAAGCTAATTTGAGAAAAGAAAAGTCACAAGTCACCATGGAAGACTTATTTTTGAATATACCACATGGTACAATTTAGTTACGTTAACCACAACTGGCTATTCGTCGGCTGCGTTGATTTGAGGCGTTAAAAGTGACAATTAAAATACCAGTAAAAGGTTTCTTTTAGACCTACCTCTTTTCGTTTGCAAGGGGAAACTCAAGAGTGGCGTGATTAAAGCCACGAGGCAAAGAAGTAGCACAAATTTTGAAGCCATAGCTGGTCTGCTCTGTTTTCAGTCTTTTCACCGAGCTTGTTCTTCGATTAATGATGTCCTTGTATCCTGCTATGGAACTTATATGTTTTCAAAGACTTGTATGATATTAGAATCTCTTAATCTCTCTAAGATATTGTCATATTTGTTAAAACAGTCGGCAAGTCCCTAAGTAGTACTTGAGTTCGTTGATATTGGATAGAAAAAGTTCGCGTTATTTTCAATTATTCTGAAAATCGCTTTCGTTGCAGAGGTCTTTCGTCCTTGCAAGCTTTCCAGCTTATGATACATAAAGCGCACAGGATTGATCTTGGGATGATTCTTCACTGCCCCTATATTTCCCTTCAGAAGCGTTCCTATAACAACTGTCGTAACACAATATAGGAGACATTCTCGAAATATTCCCGAAATGGTTTCCATGGTGCAACAAAATATTTCTGTTTTACTTTAGCTTTTTGTCTAAATTGATTATTCCCTTTCGTTTGCAAGATCCAGTATCATGGTCTTTTAAGTGTCAGTTGTTTTAAACGAAATGAAATGTAGTCTTGACACTTAGTTACAGAAGATAAAACTGACACCTTGCCAAATGTTTCTACAGTTGTAATGTCACGTCATTGTTAGCCGTTTTTTATTTAATTTCTCCATACTGTTATTAATAATAACGCAGTAAAAATCAAGTAACCTTGCGAGAAAAGGAAAGGAAATCATTGTTATTTTTTATTACCTTCTGGAACAATTGTCTGTGTCACGTTCTTATGAGTGATATAGGTCACTGTGGTCATATACCTTTATATGTGTCTTGTTTTCTATGCGGGGAAATTAAGCATTAATTTCTTCAAATCGCTCATGCCAGGCCCATTTTGATACTCTGCCAAAATTATACACAAGTAACCTTGCATGTAAAAACGCTTAAAAAGCATAATTTTCAAATAAAATTAGCAATATGGCATGTATCCAGGAATGGTAAACATTACTTAACATGTAAATGCTTCAGCACTTGGGCTCTTTTTAGTCAAATGTGAATGTCCGTTTTGTGGTTGGTTCGCATGATACAAAAGAAATAAACTTGTAATATGTTGATCTATTTAATTATATCAGTCATTTATATTTATGTCTCAATAATCGAACCTTATTTTATCAGATTATAATGGCCATAAAAGTATTCAACAGCAATAAATTTCACTTACTATAAGAAACGTTAACAGAAATTTCATATTCTCGGGTCAAGTGTCTTTACAAGCCTTTAATACTGACCACTGAGCTTTTCGCCACCCCCTTCTGTTTCCAGCTTTTAAAATATAGTTCGTAATCTTTAATATCATTTAGGAAAGCTGGTTATTACACACTCATATTAATGGGAATTTGCACCTTGGTTCCTTTTAATGGCAGATCTTGATACTTATGGAAAACACCTGTCCAGTGATATTATTTAAAAGTAAGGTGTTAGTCCTATGATAGAGATTCCATCAGAGCAAAGTTTCAGTTTCTGAAGATCTGTATTTATTTATAATTCTGTGTTAACCTTGGCTTAAGAAGTGTTGAGGCAAGTTTCAGTTGACCTAATTCACTGTTGCGGGGACACAATTTGTGTTTGTTGTTATTGTTGTTTTTTTCCTTTGCTATCGGCAAAAATCTCGACTTTTATTATTATTATTATTATTGTGTCGTACTTCATCTTTCGTGACCGGGATAAATATTTTTAACAGATAAAAGAAAACACTTTTATGCTGAAAAAATTGTTTTGAAACTCTCATTTAATGGCTTTGGTAGGAGTAAAAAACGTTATCGATTGGTTGGGCCTTAAGAATAACCAAGTTTGTGATCAACGATCTGAATTTAGGCCTGTTGTTATTTCAGGGACTGACTTAGGAAAATAAGATAATAGACAGTAAATTGATTGGAAGATTCACGGTGAAGGGTTGTTTTTGTCTGTGGTATGCGCTTTGGTCGGAATTTAGTTGCTCTCACTAGTTGGATTTTACTAATATGTGATATCTTCAGCACAGTAATAAAACTGCAATGCCTTCCAGACAAAGCCCTTTATGGACAGTTGCCCTCCCAGATAGATAGTCCTTTATGGACAGTTGCTTCCCAGATAGATATTCAAAGAAAATCATACACGCGAGAATATGGTAGGGACTAGCTTAAAGATCCATTTCGGGAATATGCATACAGTTATTTCACTCAAGTTGCCATATTTCTCGTAATATTTCCTCTGCAAGTATTTTGGTAACTTACAAGGTACTATAAAAAGGTTTTCTTTGCATCAAGGTTTATCAAGCAAGCCTCTGCAATTTCCTTGAATTGACCTTGTTGAATAAAGAATCAAATAGTAATAAGATTCCATTAAGCTGTCATTATATTTAGTATTCAAAATTTTTGTATGCATAAATGTGTGTTGGGGATACTGGTCAATAATATATTTGTTTAATGGTCTTGCTGTTACAAGTGATCTTTTTTAATATAGACAATTCTATATTTTTGTCTTGCTTTCTTAGAGGATTATATGCTATTATCAAATAAACACATTTGTTGGGCTAGTTGTATTTGTCCTTGCAACCTCTGTGTTTAGTTTATTTTAACAAGAGCGAGATTTTTCGGCAGTTTTCTTTCATTCCAATGGAAAATGTGCAAGACCAACCCAACTTGATCTTTATGGAAAACCAAGCTATATTCATCTAAAAATAATGTCAGTACTTGCCGGAGTCAAGGAAGTTACAAGCCACCAAGATAATATATTTAATACAAACAAGAGTTTAAAGGGAAAGTAAACAAAACTAAGAGACAAAGCAGAAAAAAAAAAAAAAAAAGAGAGAAAAGAAAAGAAAACTAAGAGAGATGGATGGATGTCTATCCTAAGAAAAGAACCAACATTTCGCGATTGTACCACTAGCTGGTTTTCCCACCAAATGACGTCTGATGAACGAGTACATAACTTCCATACTGATGGTGAGTCACTTTCCAGATCTGGGCAGTGCTTCTGATTAGTTGAAGCAAATTTCCCTCGCAGCACTACCAATCAGAAGCATTACCCTAGATCTTAGTAGTGACAAGTCATCAGAATATGGAATTTCTGCGGTCGTTCTTCAGAAGTCATTACGCGCGGTACCAGTGGTGGCGTCAATCTGGATGATGTCTAACGTTTGTTGTGCAGTCTCTGCCCACCGTCCTGTCCGCTATCTTGTTGTTCATCTATAATTTATCAGTGCTCTGACCCTTGCATCCACAGCTGGCTCGGTCGACCCCACTCGTTTCATTGCCCTCTTTCCCTACGCCCGTTGCCCAACAAGGCCACCCTTGTTTGTTTTGAGTTTGAATCATCAATAAAATCAACGGGGAATAAGCCCCCTCGGTCATTTTATTGATTATTCATTGTGGTTTCCTGCCAGTCCCGCAAAGCACTTGTTACCTCAAAGAAAACTCCCTAATTTACAACTGTTTGCTTCCTTGAAGTCTCCTTTCTCAGAGTGACCCAATACTAGGATGGATGATCAAAGAAAAAATACTGAATAAAAATTCTCCAAAAAACTACAGTTCCTAAAACAGCTATTCCAATCGTAACGGTCTTTGGGAATAAGCAAATGTGTTGCTAGGGTAGAAGGCCTGTACTACATGTAAACCCACCAACAAGGCAACAACAATACAAATTGTTGATGCGTGTTAATTTAATTAGGGTTCCTGTTATCTTATTTCAAGTAAATTAAAGGAGGAATTGGCTTTTATGCAGCTAACGAAAGCTCGAAATGATATTTACAAATTAAAATAGACACAAGTTAAACAACAAATGGTACACATTCCTGTGAGAGATCTGATCAAAGGTACCTCGGATTGTGGGGAATGCAGGCTATTCAGGACCTTTGTATTGGCGTTGCCATTTGAGGAAAACAAAAACTGAAAACTGAAAAAACGTTTCAATCGTACATGGAATTAAGTTGCAAAAAGAAATTTATTTCTCATATTACGTTGCAGCTAGTGGTTCCTCCTTGGAGGAAAAGATTGTCTAACCGGTACAGCAAAAGCACAGTGCAATAAAGCAGAGCGTCTTCTTGAAATGTGTTGAGACGTACTGAAACATGATTGAAAAAGAAATGCCTATATCTTTGATGATTTTTGTCGTAAGCCGTTCTTCTCAAAAGCTCTTTCAGCTTACTGCATTGCTATCGTGACCTTGAAATTGCAACATCAATACAACTTCAGGAAACCTGAGATTTAAGGACATATATCGCGTTTTCTCACAATTTCTGAGCGTTGATTTTGGTCGATATTCTCTTCACTTTTGGCATGCAATATATCGTTCCCGACATCTCGGCATTTGATGAGTTTCTTTTGTAGTATAGTGATCGACACCCGTCATTATCTTTCCGTAGCTCTTGATTCTAAGAGGAGTGCCAGTTGCTTTAACTATTAACCAGGCATTTTATTTATTTATATTTTTTCTAGCAACCAGGACATAGAAGTAAATACGGCCACCCGTGCAGTAAAGCGAGTCTAATTGCTGGCAAACGTAGCTAAGGCTCATTTTGTCTCTCTTTTTCTTCTGTCTTACAACCCTTGTTGTTCACGATTTTTCGTTTCACAAAACGCACAAGGAAGGTCTCATTCTGGCCAGATACATGTATCTGTAAATTATGTTGTTAAGCTGGGGGGGGGGGGGGGGGTGGTGATATAAGGGGCAGAACTTAATTACAGTTGTGTTAAATTATTTTTAAAGAATGTGGTGGTGACGGAGTGGTCATGAAACAAGAACAAAATTGATCGCTACACTGTTCCTGTATTCAGTATTACCATATAGGTAGAAAAGCTAAAGCACAACAGAAAACCGATGATGAGAAGGATACATGTTGCTGTGTTTTAATTTCCTCCTTCTTTAACAGTTGATGTATGTGAAAGGGTACCACTGGAACTGGATGCCCGAGGCGTTGTAATGCTTCAATCTAATTTTATGCTCAAAGGTATACAAAGTAAAAATAATAATAATAATAGTAATAAAAAAATACAGCCAGTTACACACATTTTTGTATTCTTTTTAGAGGGAAAAAGTATTATTGGGTCCATCGAATAGTCTTCTTTATAAAGTTCCCGCGGTACATATGAGTAAGTTACAAGGAATTCAAAATAGTGCTGCCCGGCTCGTATATATACTCAACTCCGAGGTTTAATCATATTTCACCCGTCTTATTTTATTTGCATTGGCTACCCGTTGCCTACCGTATCGTGTTTTTAAAAAATCTTAGTTTTAACGTTTAAAGCAATATATCAACTTGCGCCGTCCTATATCTGCAATCTAGTTCGATTAAAGGAGAAATGTAAACACCAGCTTCGTTCTTCTGAAGAACTACTATTGCAGTTGCCCATGGGAAAAAAAGACAAAGACAACTCTGGGTGACAGATCATTCCAAATGGCTGCCCCTTCACTGTGGAACAGTCTGCCTGCAAGTGTCAGAGACATTGATAACTTTTTTGTTTTTTAAACGAACAATAAAGACTTACTTATTTAGGAAGGCTTTTGCCGGTTATAGTTAGATTGATAAATTTTAGATTATAAATTTTAGGTATTCTTACGTATACTTTATTGTAATTATCACTGGCAGTTATAGTTGTAAGGCGCATTTGATCATATTCAGATGTTAATTTGCGCCTAACAAGAAATAAATTATTATTATTATTATTATTATTATCATTATTATATTATCGAAAAGTTATGTTGTTAAAATCCGTAAGCTTTGTTTAGTAGTCTAAAATGGCTTTAAATTTGTTCCACATCTTTTATTTTTTTACAGCAGTACATTGAATGACTATAGAAAGTTCCTCAAGTATCATCGTAAAAGTCACTCAGTTCTTAACTCCCCGTGTCCCACATTGTACAGAATAAAAAATGACTCGAGCACTAGTAAAGAAATCTTTAGAACTCGTGATTTTAGTGACTGTAAGATTGTCATATTGTCTTTCATATTGGATTGAAACACTTACTATTTATTTATTTATTTATTTTAGGAAAGCCATAATCGTTGTAGAATCGCCTAAGTCACTTGAACCTAACATTTTTTTTTTCTTTGCCGTTGCAAGCATTCATTTATAATGCAAAACAGGGACGGTTGAATTTTGACGATATAGCATTGTATTCCACTTTGGAACGTATGAATAAACGTATAAACGTATGAATGCTTTCCAAGGCATATACCGTATTAGAATCTCTTAATCTCTCTAAGATATTGTCATACCTTTTTTTTTTTTTTCTTAAACAGGAGTCCTTAAGCTATGTTCGTTATATTGAATGGAAACGTAAAGTTCACTTATTCTAAAACTCCTCTAAACGTTGCCGACCTAGGACCGTTTAGAGATTGCTCGACCTAAATCGATCACCTGATCCTTTCGTTTCTCGTTGTCGTTAAAAGCATCTTATTAAAACAAAAAATTAGAACACCCAATTGACGTTAAGATGAATTTTATAAGTGCTCTATATTTTCCCTCCAAAGCTTGTAGGTAGCAAACGTCTTACGGTTATAAAAGAAACATTCTTGAAATATCCCCCAATGGTTTCCATGACACTTGTGTCAACAGAATATAGTTACATGATTCTATCTGTATGTCCAAATCGATTATTTCCTTTAGTTAATAAGATCCATCATCAGAGGAATCCAAAGACCATTTTTTTCCGGTGAAATAACTGTTCGCGAAAACAAATACTGTCTAGAAATTTCTGAGGCTCGACAGAGCCTAAAAGTTTCTGGATAACTGTGCCATTCTTCGAAGTCTTTTTACTGATTTCTCTTCGATTTCTGAAGTTATTTTCTTCATATTTCATCGCAAAGACATTGCAGCTATTGCTGAAGTTTAAAAAGGTCTCTAGAAAACTTCGGTATAACGACAAAACGTCTACTCCAGGTCTTTTGACCGGAACCATCACGGCACGATGTAGCTAACAGTTTCGGATGAGATGGAAATCAACTTAAGGCTTTCATCGTCAGCCAAAGTGCACCAAAGAAATCCGAACAGATGATTTAATGTTTAGAACAGCTCCGAATTAGCTACAAAAAGCACCCCTAGAGAAAAACATTTGAGACCCTTTTGACGTATGCATATACATTCCTAGTCCTTGGGTGCTCGCGTAATATCCTGGCGAGTGTTTTAAATAAAATTGTTAAAAATCTTTGCAATTAGTGAGAGAAGATCGAATTAATTCCCTTACCAAAGCAACTGTATTTTGAAACTGTTTGAAAAGTAGTTACAATGTATTTAAACGATTTAAAAACTATTTTTACCTCAATTTAGGGAATTTTTATTATATTTTACGAATAAAACCAAAATAGTCATAGGAGCTTAAAACGTATTGAGAGACCTATTTGAATACTATTTATATAATTTAACAGGATTTCCCTGTAATTAACACATATTTTGTATTAAAAACACACTTTTTAAACAGATACTTAAACCATATTATTACAGCAAGGGTACTGACGAGTACCCAAAACCCTTTTCAAATACTACATTTAAACTGTGATTTAAAAAGGACAACGTTTAATCAGGGATTTAAATGTAGTTTTTACAAGTAAAATACAAAAATAGGTTTTAACTAGAGTGTTTAAACAACTCCACGACCATGACTTTAAACAGTTCAAAAATGGTATTGCATTTGAGTATTTTACAATGTACTAAATTCCAAAACCGATTAATCATCTATTAAAATATATTTTGAAACATAACATTTTAATAGTGTTTGAAACAGGTTAAAACACCTTTAAAATCAGCCGAAATTATATATTACTAACATATATTTAAAATATATTTTTGTGTCTATTTTAAATCTGCTTTATTGTTTTCATGATAGGTTTAGTTTATAACTTCCACCGTTAGCGGCTAAAACATGCCAATTTTAGTCTCGGTTATACAGGTTTTTTTAACGATCGTTCTAAAGTTCTTCGGGTCACCAAATCCTGGACTATTTGCACTAATTTGGAAGCATATTACTTCTTCTTACTGTTCCAATACTGTGTACTAGGCATTATCTTTCTGTAATCAGCAAAAACTGGTCGTCTTTTTTTTTTTTTTTTTTCACTAATCAAATTAAGAAAGCAAACTGCACGAGAAAAGGCCGCAAAATCATCAGAAAATTATCGAATGTGGCACCAAAACTAGACTTAAAAACATGTTTTAGTGAAAGATTATTAATAGCTATGTTTTGTCTAGTCACAGCATGAAAAACCAAATTTACGTGAGCGTAATGACAGCATAAAGTCAGCGTAAAGTTGAAATTTACACAACTTTACGCTTCCTGTACTATACGTAAAGTTCAGCTTTACTGCACCTTTACACGTTCATATAAAGCTGGCTTAATGAAACAAAAACTTTGCGCAAAAGCTTTACGTTTTGCTTAAAGCTTGTGTAAGGCCTACTTTAAGCTTGTGTAAAGCGAAAATACAAGCTCCTTTGCGCCAAACATATATATACACACAAACACACTGAGAACTTTAAAAATACCGGTAAATATCATGGTAATCGGTACATTTTTCTTACCAAACTTTTAACAATCAATATTTTATTTTGTCCATGTCAAATATCTGAATTTTCCACACAAGCATTGGATTCTTGTTGTGTACTTAATACCCGTTTTTTTCTTAGGTTCTCCATCATCTCTGCATAGTATTTACAATCTGGAGCCATGGAGGATTACTCATATATACATTACGTATAATCGAATGAGTAATCCTCAATTCAAGGTTTGACACAAAATAAAATCCCCTTATATGTAACAACACTTCAACACACAGTTAAAGGATTAGGCCAGATATTTTGTTTGTATTCTTAAGTTATAACTTGCTTTAATGGAGTTATATTGTTTAACCAATAGATCAACTTTGAATAAGCCAACAGTAACGAACTGATTCTTTACAAACCCTTGGTGGCCAAAAACTACATTTCCTATAAATTCGGGGAAAAGCTTTACAGTAAGAAGCCCAAAAGTGTGATCTTCTTTAATTAATTCACATTCTTTCATCCGGATGCGGATATTAACCGTTCAGAAGTCGAGGACAGTTTCCAGCTGGCTTCTGATTGGATTAAATCTGCATGGCAGAATGTGAATAAATCAAAAGCGTTCACACTTTTGGGCCCCTTGCTGTAACTGAAAGTGATAAATTGCTTTTGATGGAACTGTTTTTTTCTAACCATTAATTAGCTGAACTTTAAATGTGCCAAAAGTGGCAATTCAATACTTTCAATTCAATTACATTTCCCACACATTCGGGGAAAAGCTCGAAATCTCAAGAAAACTTTAAATATTTCATTTCAATGAAAGTTATAAGTATGGTATAAGCTGCAAATACGAATCGCATTCTTTAAGTGTAGTATCGAAAATAGTAATCCTACAAGGTTTTAAGAGCGACTCTCCCTAACCACCGCGTGAGGGGCGGCACAAGGTCGGAAAAATGGCCCCCTTGATATTTCGTCCAGAGATAACCTATGGTATGCTAAGAATCGCGATATAAGTTTTAGGTTCTAGAGTTTTTATATTTTTGAGAAAATTACGAGAAACCGTCGACAACCCGTGAAGCCGAAAAATCACTGAAATGAGGTCAAATTTCATGATCAGATAATCGAACTCGCGTGAAGGCGCATAGCAAATTATGGCTTTCCGTAGTTTATAATTTTATTTAGGAGGTATTGCTAAGCTGCCTTGATGATATTTTAGACTTACAATTGTAATTCCAAATTCGTGGAGACCAAGCGAAGAGAACCGAAATTTCTAGACTTTGAAAATCAAAAATTCCATACCGTTTTCAAACATCTCAAAACATACTCGGTATTATGTAGAATTCTTTTAAAATTCAATTCTTGCAAAGTACAAGAGTTGTATTTGAACGTGATATAATTTTTTTCTTGGCAAAAGTTATTTCTGAGGCGAGCGGCCCCATGCAAGTTGACCCAATTTGACCTTTCGAAGAGATTTTGTATTAACCAGGAATGTAAACAATTCGACTAGCCTTTGCTCGCTTTCTGAGTAAACCATTGAAAGACCCTGCCATTTCCCATTAAAACTACCCAGTAAACATGAGATAATACTTCGATGACAGCTTACCTTCAAAATGGGTGTTTGAAGGCAAATAATTTTGATGTTCTTCGCTAATTTTCCTGTGTTTTGCTGCCGTGCTCAACCACCGGCCTTTTCAACGTGGCTACGGCATTTAGTCTAAGTGTCACCTTTCTCTGGCTTGTACAATATTTTTGCAGGACCTGGATCCATGTCTTGCATATAAAGCATCCTCTGGGTATCTACTGAGTTTTCTATTGAATATTGCTAATGAAAAGAGGCAAGAAGTGAAGGAACTAAGTGAACTGAAAAATAGACCCAGATCGATGTCACGCAATCTTTACATCTAAGTGATCACGTGCCGCAAATACATCCGCGTGGATATTTTTGTCTTGCTCTTGCTCATTTCTTCATTTTCTTCCCTACTAGCGTACAATGTTTTCCTTTTGGTTTTTTGTAACTTTTTTATTCTTAATCACAAGCTTATTTCGAAGGATAGTTCTTTGTATGCACTGCTTTGAATTGGTGTTTATAATTATACACGCAACACATTTACTTTTCCCATTTTCTAGTGACTGTGCAACACACTAGAAATCCTATCTAGTTGTTGCTACAAAAGTCAAATGCCCGGGCAGGTCCATTGCTTATGATTTCCTAAAGCTAGATAAAAGGGACAAGTAATATATATCTGAAAAAGGACTAGTTACTGGCCGCAAAGCGAGTTTTTGTAATTTGTATTAATTGTATTTACCAATTTGCCCATGGCAGGTGAACACGCAAATAGGTCCCCTTCGTGGTGCATCTAACTTTTTAGGAATTATGTTCAACAAGATACCTTGAGATGCAGAAGTAAACGCACGCTTTTATATGATTCTTGAAAACTATCCCCTTGGAAGCTGAAAATGATTTGCTTTGGGTTCGCACAAGACATGTTTCTTTTCGTACGAGCAAAGAGCACGTAAAACTGTTTTGAGAGGTAATTAAAACAGATAATTACCAAACGCAAATGGATCTGTGGCAAACGGTTTATTTACCTCTAACAAGGTTCTAAATATAGAATTCTCACGGCGTTCGAGCTCTGATCTTTTAAAATCGAACTTTTCGACCGCTCGCCCGATAAGCGAAGCTAGCACGTGCGACGGTCCTAACTTTTTCTTAAATGCCATCGCGCAGAATGAATGGACATCATTAATTATTCATGACCGCCGAAGCGGCTACTTCGAATGCACGAGCGCTTTGAATAAGCTCCAAATAAGAGAAGAATGTGCCTTTTTTAGTACACCAGCGTTGATAAAACTCCTTGGCGCAACTTCGTTAGGTCCAAAATAACAGAACCACGGGCGGAATATTAAAAATGAATGATTTATCTACGGTTTAAGCACAAAATATATAAATTTTACTTAGCAGAAGGACTATCCCTCTGCACTTGAAAATTCCTAAAAAGAGGCCATTTTTTGTATGGAAGCTGACTTTGGGCGGGACTTTCTGCAAACCAGTAACAAAATCCTCAAAACCACGGACAGAATATGTAAGATTGCTCTTTCCTTAAACAGAATACGTTTTAGCTTTTAAAATTTATGGACATGATCCACTATCCCTGCGAGTTTGAAAAAGTCTGGTAGAAACGCAGCGTACGTAAGGCCAGCGAGCTATTGTTTTAAGCACAGGTATGAATAACAATGGCTGTCAAATATAACAATACGCCATTGAAAACCACTCACTTGCGGAGTTCGTCATTATTTGGTGCCGCGAACTTTAAAATATATTAAAGAATCACTAGAGTTTATTAACACAATCTGCCACGCGTATACGCTTGATCAGTACAACGAATAAAACGAGTAAAAGTGGACGTGATGGCCAGCATGTTCCCTGGTTTTGCACTGCGCATCTCTTACTGCGCATAACAAGATGGCCGCCGTAAAAAAGGGCATGTGAAGTAACATTTTTAAAATGAAGTTGACGGAAGAGAAACGCTATTGGAATTTTTGTTCGTGGTTGTTTCTTGCCGAAGGGAGACTCAATGTATTGGGAATGGCAAACGTAAGCAGTGCGCGTGTTGTTGAGTTGAACTTCCTTGCGGAGAACCTTGATAGTGGATGTTTGACTTGTCCTTACTCATTTTGATTTTCATTTAAACGCTTTCTTTATCACCTTGTGTCCTAAATGTGATGTCTCGATGTAAATTCTGTAAAAACGGCTTTTTTATACTTTCTTCCTCCTTTCACATACATTCCATTCTGAAACTCGCCCCAGTCCTCTCTCAAAAATGCATTTGGTGCGCATCTTCTGCAGCTCTACCGCAAAAACGAGTACGGTGACCCCCATTTTTTATTTCATGATTTTAATAAGGACTGTGCTTCCTTTCGATGAGAAAAAAAAATTGGCACAAATCTATGTTCAGTTTTTTGGCACTTTACTAAATTGTACGGATTGAGCTATCACGGCTCGAATAGCGCGTGTCCAATTTAATTTTACTTTGGAACGTAAAGTAAAAACAAGGGCATTAAAAGAAATTTTTCTGGTACGTAAGTGGATAAACAATACATTAAAGTCAAATTCTGTGCGACACCACATGCATCATCGAAAAAACCTCTCCTTTTTGTCTAGTTTTGGGCTGCGCGCGGTTTTTGTCAAAGGTCCTAAATAGCCGTATTTGTCAGCATTGTGACGTCAAAACAAGCACGGTGATCCCCACTTTTTATTACTTTTTTTACCATCTTCTTCACTTGTTACATCAGTGTACCAAGTTTCATCTACAATCTATTTTAGGTTCTTTTACTAGGGAATCACCTTAAGTATTTAAGCTCTATTGCAAAAACTGAACTTACTTACCCGCCATTTTGGTTAAATTGCTTCTGGGGGACAATATAAGAGCTAACATCTTTCGAATGGAGAAGCAGAGAAGCAAAGCATTACAATCAGCGACGAGTGTTCTGGCTTCCGCGCTCAATTTTACTCACCTCGCAGCGAGTTTATTTACGACATAATGGAGATCTCGCACGCGCTAAAATAAATGGAAAATTTCACCTTCCTTTCTTTTGAACAAAATTCCCGCAAAACAAAGGAAAGTGTAAACGGCAAACCTTAGTACGCGAACAAACTCCACTGGATTCGAATGTTTACAACTTTACAAAGATATGTGCAGGAAAATGCGTTTAGGTCTTTTGAAGAGTATTGTATAACCTTGGGCGCTCACTTTGTCAAAAAGAAAACACTCTGAAATTAAACATTAAGCTAGTCTCCTTTAGCGGATCAGAGTAACGCCCAAAGAGTACCTCAAGGGTGGGGTAGGGGGATGGGAGGAGGGTAATCCTAGGGATACGTTCGTCAGTATCACGACCCAAATACCACGCCAAGCCCTAACCTAAGCGTACGTCAATCGTGGGAACACTGTCATATAGACTTTCTTCTTCGAATCCATGCCACTAAGATGCTGCAGGGGATTTATTTAAGTTTGCGCTCTACAGGAAATTTGTCTTCCGGCTTGCGCCCACGCAATTTTTATTTTCAAAATCTTCCAGTCGCCCGCTCCCCCACCTTTAATAATAATAAAAAAGGAATGGGCCGTCCTTTACCCTAAATACATTTTGTTTTCACTCACTTTCAATTCAAAGCTAGCACAAGGGTGGGGTAGGGGACTAGGGGGAGTGAATAAGGGTGTGGTTACGAGTCTCAGCTTTTCCACTACCTACTGAGCTGAGCAATAGGCTGAGTGCGCTAAGGAGAAAAACGGGAAGTAGTCCCATTTTAACTTGAAAGAAAAACGTATTTTGAGCGAACGCAAATTGAGTGAATTACTGTATTAAATATTTGGAACAAAAGACATGAAAAAATCTTGTGTATGTTTATATCATGATGTAAAATCTTAATTAAATTGTTGCAGTGGCCATGTAATGGACCGTTAAAATACATCATGTTTACCGTCAAATCTAGCAAAAAATCCAAATAAGTCATTTTCATAAACTGATGATGTAAAAGTTAGATGCACAAGGCTGTCACTAAGATTGCAAGTTGTAGGGTATATGAAATTTTCCTTTTGTTTCCTCTCAATATAGCCAAGCATTGGGCTCAAAGTAACCAATTTCAACCCTGGTTTATGGCCCTTAGTGACAGCCCTGGAACCACCTTACAAGACTAAGGCTTGTATTTAACATGTATTAATCCTGTTTGCTTTGAGAGGTCTTTCTGTCACCAACATCCCATATCAGGCTGATCTGCTGAATAAATAGAAAGCAAGTATTATTTGAGTAAACTACACAGATTACATCTAGTTGTAGGCTAATGATAATACACTTAATCGGGCACTAAAGGCACAAGTACATGTAAGTTGCCAGAGGACACCTGCACTTATGGCCAAATTACTACAATCAGCACAATTTTACTTGACAAAGGGTTCCCCACATAGCTCTTTTCACAAACCAAGACTAAAAATTTGAAAAATGATAAAGCATTTTCCACAATGGGTCTAATGTATATTATTTTTGAATTAAACCTAAAACAGAGCTCGTAAAAAAACAATGAAATGACTGGCAGTGGAATGGCAAACTAAGTTAAAAAAAAAATATTTAAGGCAACTGTTTCTAATCTTTATTTTTTCTAATTAAAAATGTGCTTGTCCCACGAACAAGTCATGTCAAAGGTTTGCATGTCCGAACTAAATTTCTACCAGTCCCAGACTAAAGTTCCAAATCAATAAACATTCCCAGCCTTCTCATGAACTCCGCCAAAAATGCAAGACTTTCAGGGAAAAATAAACAAACATATAAGCATCTTAATCCCTAAAGTTTCAAATTTTCCTCAAACTTTACCTAATAATGTAACAGGAGTGAAGCATCTTTGTCATTTAAAGCCCGTATCCTCACATCTTGAAAAAAGATGCCTCCTAATAATAATTGTACAGTGTAACCTATAAATAGAGCAGCCTATTTTCTTTCCTTGCCACCAGGGACATTTCACAAGAGAGACAGTTGTATTTGCAGAATAATAATGGTGTATGTACGGTTGTAGACAAGAGAATCCAAAAACAGCTATGACTGCTATGACTCTCTTAAGAGTCTCCTCTTTCACAACTTGTTTCTTTAGATTTTATTTTTCTGTAAACTTAGATTTACTGGCGACACAACTATGGTTCACATAGAACAACTTCTGGTTTCTAACATGATTGTGTGCTTTGCTTCACAAAAAGTCTGACAGTATGTACTGCACTGTATCCTCTCAAGAACCACAATATAATTTCATAAGAGCAGTGCACAATAAAGATTGAAATGAATGGGAATATATCAAACGAATCATACTTTGAACTGCAGATAAAGGTATGAAACTGTGAAGATGTTAACAATTATGTTGGCACTTACATGAAACTACATTCTAATTCAATCATGGTCTGCATTAGCTATGCATTGAAAGACTCATGAAAATGTCTATTCATTCTCTGTTCATTTATCGGGGGTAGAAGCGGAATCATTTGAATCTTGGTATTCATGATTCCTTCCGTTTTTGCCTCGATGATTCATGATTCCTATAAGAATTTTCTTCCAGATTCATTGTTCACGAAGACTGTTGATCACTTATTGACTTAATAATTTTGTCAGTGGCAACTTAGTCTCGTTTTGTATAGTTTCTTCGGCGTTCAAACTTCTACTTCATCCAGATTCGGTATCATCATTTGTTTGGTCTAGGTATGGAGGTTGTTTTTGTAACTGAAAGTTAAGCACCAGGTTACTGGAGAAACAAACAGACTATCAGGCCCAATTCCACGAATTATATAGGGGGGCCCGGGGGCATGCTCCCCCGGGAAAATTTTGGAAAATTGGACTCTCGGAAACGCCATATCCTGCATTCCCTGGATCGAACACAAGTAATTTATACGTGTATTTTGTTAAGCTTTTCTTTGAGTCTCTTTATTCATGATTCCCGAGCCGAAGTGCAAAGATTCATGATTCCCAAGTTTTTAAAAGAAAGATTCATGATTCTTTCTTATTTTGTAAGTATGATTCATGATTCATGATTCCGCTTCCACCCCCGATCATTTAAGTTAAAACCCACATAATTTAAAATAAAAAAATTAACTTTTGTACCTACTTCAAAAAATGCATGCATGCTGTTAAATTATTCATCACTTATGACCTGGATTCCAGAGAGGTTTTGTTCGCTATGACTGCCCCGGGAATTGGGAAGCTTGGATTTCTTATTAACTGGCGCATGAAAATATAGAATCAGACTAGATTATCTTTACCTACTTGTAAATTCAACACTTGTTGACACTTTTCTATTCTGTTTATTAGTTCTTCTATAGTCTGTGAAAATTTTCATAAGACTGTTTGTATCACATTACATGTGAGCTTACTTTCTACAGATGTTCTTTCCTAATTCCATTTCTTTTAGCAATTCCCAGTACCAGTGACCAAACTCCTATTTTCCAGTACAAAACAAGGAAATTCTACTCCTTCAGACCCCCAAAGTCTTTACATAATTTTATATTATCATCTTCACCGTCATGGTCTCGTTGCTTTCATTGCTCACTGAAATGTTAGTTACGGAATACTTAACACAGTCATTGGAGCTCATCATAAACAAGTTTGGAATAGGACAATTGCACGATGACGTCATTTTACTACAGCTACCAGAATCCTTGAGTGTGTTGTTTTCTTGTGCAAATTAAGGCTATTGTTCTTTTATGCACCTATCAATGTTAAGCCGGCGGGGGGGCAGGGCATGGGGTGGGGATTTGATTGTCTTTGTTGTCCCTGGGGTAGGGCATTTAACTGATCTTGTTCTCCCGGGGGAGGGGATATTTGACTGCCGACTCGGACGAAAAAGACTGAGACCGAACATATGTTCCCGCTTCCACGCTTCACGCATGCGCGCACGGTCTGGAAAATCATGGAGGCCATTAACGAGAGTAAGCGTGGATTTCACTGTTTTGTCTTCAAATTTCGTTTGTTTTAGCGTGTTTTTGATCAATTGAACCTCTTAATATACTGTGGTATCAAAGTAAACGGAAGTAAAGAGAAACCAAGTCGATTTTTGCAACTACAATTGATTAGTGTATGGCTTATTCGCCACAATCACTGTAAACTTATAAAAGTGACTTTCTTTGTACCCTTTACTAAAAACGATATATTTAGACTTACAAAATGTGAGCTTTCTCCTAAAGCTTTATGTATTCTACGCAGTGTAACACGGATTATGGTTAAAACGTATAATTGCAGCAGTAACAGATCCTTGGTGATGCAGCAACGTTTATATAATAAAAAGATTGCAGAGTTTTATTTGGAGATATTTTTATTCTGCCTCTCTTGGGCCCAGCCTTGGGATTGACAGCAATGTGTAGCCTGGGATGGGGAAATGTGGTTGCATTTGACTGGAATGCTTTGCCCGTGGGCAGGGAATTTGATTGAAATTTTTTGAAAAAAGTCAAATCCCCACCCTGTACCCTGCCTCCCCTCCCCCTCCCCCCCCCCCCCTATGCCGGCATTACATTGATAGGTGCATTATCATCAGCAGAATTGGCAAATTTAAATAACAAAGCAAAAACGAAATGAATTCTGGTAGTTGTAGTCAAATATCGTCATCGTGCAATTGTCTTATTAAGCGAAAAGGCGAGCTAGGACAACTTACCTCGCCTTACTATCTGCTCTTTTCAGCGAAATCTTAAGAATCGAAGAGCCTTAGTAATACAGTAGTCTTGGTCTGTGTTGTTAACATTCCAGTGTTAATGCTTGCGCTTCAAACGATGTTTCTGTCTCCATGGCCATTTGTGACTGAGTATCGCGTACGTCCCGAAAGGGTTGCTTCACACTTGAGAATTGATCGATTACTAAAGGCTGATAGTGCAATAATAATTTGTAAAAACCTTAAGACGTCCTGTCCACCGTGATGCTATCAAGAAGCATATATATGAACGATCTCCAAACTTCCAAAGAAGCAAGTTTCGTTAGACACTTTCAAAATGGACGCCAAATCAACGAACCTGATGGAGCATGTGCAAAGGTAGACTTTCTCAAAGTCGTTCGCTTGGTTTTCTGGTCTGGTGTGGTAGGACCCGCAAGCTCGACTTGTGAGCAAGTCTAGTGCAAAGGAGCAAGCCCGCTGACCAGGTGTCCCTTTACTGTATTGTTTCCAGGCCCTTTCTTTCAATAAATTGTCCGTTCCCAGAATTGAAGTCCGCGGACTTACAACAAGGAAGCGATAAAGGAGATTCAACAATGAAGCCAGTACTCCGTTGAATGTAAAATAGTCAGAGTAATTTGTGAATGCGTTCTTTCTCTTTAAGTAATGCGTTCTTTCGTTAAGTAAAACTCGCCGTTTTTGCAGGGCGATATTTTTTCTTTATTTTTCCAATTATTTCAATGTGATCAAATTACAGTTGAAAATCTACAACGGCCACCTTGGGGACATCGAAGAAAGTAGCCATTGTAGAGAGGTTGAAAGAAGAGAGAATGTATGGACCGTCCGCCAAAAAAAAAAATGGCTCGTTGTATAGAGGTGACCGTTAAGGGAGAGGTGGCCGTTAGTTTGGAGGTTCGACTCAATAGAACATTATACTTCCTCAATTTTTTCTGGTATTTCGTGAGTTTGAAATTACAACGATAAACTGTATTATCAAACACAGTTATACTGACTGAAATCAACGAGCAATACAATTGAGTAAAGAAGGCTATTGTGTTTGCCGCGACAGATATGCCGCGTTTCGAAAATTGCCGCAAAGTCGCAAGCTATATCTTTGCGTGTACTCTGGTAGCAGAATTTTTTTTTTCAGCGTCATTTTTAAGCGTGTACGAAGTCGTTCGCACCGCCCCCCATAAAACAAAAAAAAAACAATTTGCGTGGTTGGCCTTGTTTACATCCCACACCAATATCGAAACCCAAATGGGTGTTCAAAAAAACTATGCGAACACAAACGACTTACTAAAAACAGTGCCGGGAATAAATTTCTGTTAGGAAGGTAG